>CM035111.1:36656945-36784445 GCA_020205505.1 Panax japonicus
CAAACCCTAAGTTTATATTAAGAACATCAACGTTCAGTTAGAAAACCCTAACGTCTAATAAGAAATCCTAGAATCAGTTCTGCAAACCCTAGTTTCAGTTCCGAGAATCCGAAACCCTAATTCGGATATTCAAAACCCTAGATCGGGAATGCAAATGCTATATATAAGGTCAAACATCATTAACTATAAATTTATTAGGGAAAACCTAATGAATTACTTGAAACCCTAAGTGCTTACTAGAAAACCCCATTACCGGCAAGGGAAACCCTAATTATAGTTCGAGAATCCGTAACCCTAATTCGGGAAGTTAAAACCCTAAGTGGTAAGCTTGAAGATAAGTATAGAATTTCTATGTTATTAATTGTAAGTGTAATTAGGGATAACCCTAATTGATTTATTTGGAAAGCCCTAATTTCTAATGTAGGAAATCCTAACATGCAATTAGAGAAAACCTAATTATTAGCTTATAGAATGTAATGTTAATTAGGAAGTTTTAACCCTAATTAGCAAGCTTGAATGAGATTAGTAAGCTTTACTATAATTAGGAAACCCTAATCTAAATTAGGAAACCTTATTTCTAAATTAGAAAGATTATTTTCTATGTAAAATCCTAATTAGTGGGTTATAAACTCTAGTGACCAAGTATGATCCTAATTGCTAAATTAGCAAATTTAATTAGGAAATAATAATCCTAATTGGCAAGCTTAATTTATGATTAGGAAATTATAATATAATTATCAAATCCTAATTATAATTTAGAAATATTAATTTTTCTATTTTGAAAACTTAAATTGGAAATCCTAGAAAGTTATTTTTTTTAAATCCTAAGGGTTCAAACCCTAAACCATAAAGGCTCAAACCCTAAACCCTAAGGGTTGGAGCATTGGATAATTTAGCCACTAAAAGTACAAACCAAATGACCAAAGTGCCCTTATATTATTTTAATAAGGTGGAGTGTAGATCTAGCCCTAGTAAGGAGTGGGTGACCAACTCTAGCTAGCCACATGGTCTAGAAAGTTACTTTAATCATCAATAAAAGCCATCTTGCATCCTATAAATTGATTAATTCTAAAAATCAAAACTTAAAAAGTAAGCAATTCACTTAATTTACTTTTCTACTTAGCCAAGACCTTCTCTCTCTATAAATTCAAAATTTAGAGTGAGAAAGTGAGATATGATACGCTTATATCAGTCTATAACAAGCCAAGATCAGATCATCAAGGATCAAAATCAAAAATCAAAAAATCAAAGTTAAAAGGTATAAAAACCCTAATTTTAGAAATCCTTTGATTTTATGTTATTTGTTACAATTGATTGTTCAAAGTTGTGTAATAAGGTGTCAATTAATAATCTGGGTTGGTACATATTAGATCCATAACATCAAAGTGCTCGAAATTAAAGTTTTTTCAAAATCTGGAAAATGTCATTTTTTGTTCTCTGACAATGAATGTCAGAGGCTGTCGATCTCAGCCCGTTAAGTATTTTTGATGTTTAAAGCTTGTAACATGTAGTCTGTTATGTGGTCTTTAAGCTGCAAAAAGAATCGGATTCATATCATCTCTAGATCAAAAGATATGAACGGTCAAACATCGTTGACCGATCACAATTTCTGTTTCTGGGCAAGCCCAGATTTTTCCAAATCGCCTGATAGGTTTTTATAGGCTCTTGATCTTGCTGTTATTTGCTCATCTGGTTAAGTTGTTGTTTGTTTGTTGTAGTCTGGTATGTAGACTACATATTAAAGTCACCAAATCGGTTAGATCATAACTGGAATGGAAGAAAATCAAGGTCAAAGTAGCTTTGACAAACTGCTTTGAGTAATTTCTGGAAAACCCAGAATTTCTCAAGAACGGATCTCGACCTCTAGTTTGACTGGTCCAGATCTTGCTTTCTTAATTTTGTTAAGTTGAACTATTGGTATATTATTGTAGCCCGATATCTCATCTACAAGAATGAATCACTATATCACACTAATCGAGCATGGAAAGCTAAGTTAGAGTGAATCAAACTAGGTACCTTTAATTCTGAAAACCCAGAAAGAACCCAGCAGGACTCTGACAGTGACTTTGCTTGCTTTGATCTCTTTGTTGTTATGTTATTTGATCAAACTAATTGTTTTATTGTATAGTCTTGCACGAGTACTACACAATCTGACCAATATCCAGCCCAGAAACTCAATACAGAGTACATGATTCGTAGTCAAACAAGGAACCTTGATGACTTCTGCAATTCTGGGTTTGGGCTCAAGAACACCTATAGCGACGGTTCTGTTGCTATAGGGCCCTTTAGCGACGCTTATTTTCGAAAAATAGATTATTTTAATAAATAAATAGAAATAAATGGTTTTTAAATTATTAAAAATACATATTATTCAAGATTAAGGATTTATATGAATATGTTCTGTGTTTATGATTATGTATGTTTTAAGAACGTGGTTGAGGGTCATGGGTTGAACAGATAAATTATATCTGTGACAAACCCTAAGTTTATATTAAGAACATCAACGTTCAGTTAGAAAACCCTAACGTCTAATAAGAAATCCTAGAATCAGTTCTGCAAACCCTAGTTTCAGTTCCGGGAATCCGAAACCCTAATTCGGATATTAAAAACCCTAGATCGGGAATGCAAATGCTATGTATAAGGTCAAACATCATTAACTATAAATTTATTAGGGAAAACCTAATGAATTACTTGAAACCCTAAGTGCTTACTAGAAAACCCCATTACCGGCAAGGGAAACCCTAATTATAGTTCGAGAATCCGTAACCCTAATTCGGGAAGTTAAAACCCTAAGTGGTAAGCTTGAAGATAAGTATAGAATTTCTATGTTATTAATTGTAAGTGTAATTAGGGATAACCCTAATTGATTTATTTGAAAAGCCCTAATTTCTAATGTAGGAAATCCTAACATGCAATTAGAGAAAACCTAATTATTAGCTTATAGAATGTAATGTTAATTAGGAAGTTTTAACCCTAATTAGCAAGCTTGAATGAGATTAGTAAGCTTTACTATAATTATGAAACCCTAATCTAAATTAGGAAACCTTATTTCTAAATTAGAAAGATTATTTTCTATGTAAAATCCTAATTAGTGTGTTATAAACTCTAGTGACCAAGTATGATCCTAATTGCTAAATTAGCAAATTTAATTAGGAAATAATAATCCTAATTGGCAAGCTTAATTTATGATTAGGAAATTATAATATAATTATCAAATCCTAATTATAATTTAGAAATATTAATTTTTCTATTTTGAAAACTTAAATTGGAAATCCTAGAAAGTTATTTTTTTAAAATCCTAAGGGTTCAAACCCTAAACCATAAAGGCTCAAACCCTAAACCCTAAGGGTTGGAGCATTGGATAATTTAGCCACTAAAAGTACAAACCAAATGACCAAAGTGCCCTTATATTATTTTAATAAGGTGGAGTGTAGATCTAGCCCTAGTAAGGAGTGGGTGACCAACTCTAGCTAGCCACATGGTCTAGAAAGTTACTTTAATCATCAATAAAAGCCATCTTGCATCCTATAAATTGATTAAGTCTAAAAATCAAAACTTAAAAAGTAAGCAATTCACTTAATTTACTTTTCTACTTAGCCAAGACCTTCTCTCTCTATAAATTCGAAATTTAGAGTGAGAAAGCGAGATATGATAAGCCTATATCAGTCTATAACAAGCCAAGATCAGATCATCAAGGATCAAAATCAAAAATCAAAGTTAAAAGGTATAAAAACCCTAATTTTAGAAATCCTTTGATTTTATGTTATTTGTTACAATTGATTGTTCAAAGTTGTGTAATAGGGTGTCAATTAATAATCTGGGTTGGTACATATTAGATCCATAACATCAAAGTGCTCGAAATTAAAGTTTTTTCAAAATCTGGAAAATGTCATTTTTTGTTCTCTGACAATGAATGTCAGAGGCTGTCGATCTCAGCATGTTAAGTATTTTTGATGTTTAAAGCTTGTAACATGTAGTCTGTTATGTGGTCTTTAAGCTGCAAAAAGAATCGGATTCATATCATCTCTAGATCAAAAGATATGAACGGTCAAACATCGTTGACCGATCACAATTTCTATTTCTGGGCAAGCCCAGATTTTTCCAAATCGCCTGATAGGTTTTTATAGGCTCTTGATCATGCTGTTATTTGCTCATCTGGTTAAGTTGTTGTTTGTTTGTTGTAGTCTTGAAAGTAATATGCACACAAGCCAATCATGTTTGATGATAAAGCATATACTTTTTAACAATCTTATTCATTTATTAATAAGAAGTATTATTTATTAAAGGCTTTGAATTATCTACATGATGCTGTTTTATAATATGTGATAAACCCATAGTTTTAAGCAATGCTTTTAGAATAATGATGATGATCATTCTAATGAGATCTAAATTCTTAGAAAGCTTAAAACTAAAATAGTTCCCAATCGTTGGATTACTAAATTGGGGATTAGTGAATCCGGATAGATTGGTACATACGTTGCTTGCTCATTGGATGAGGATGATTGATCTCATGATCATTTGTGTGGAGACACTAAAGCAAGTATGTAGGTGCTTATTAGAGAATAAGTTCACTGAACGTGACTCGCTAAGGAATACCTAATGGAGTTTTACTTGCATGTCAATAGGAATTCCTGTAGTGATAGTAGTACAAGTGATCCTTGGACTTGAGATCATCATAGTATCTTGTGTATGATGAGTTATACTTTGACTTATTCCTTAAGACCCTTAGGGTATATCAAAGGGTATGCTTGGGTATAATAAGTTGTACATGGAGATAATGTATGATCAATAAAGAATCTACCACTTCTAGTAAAAGAAGAGAAATGTCCTATGTGATTCGATAAATGACAACTCAGTAGTCCTTGGCCAAGGCAGAATGAAATTAGAAAGGAGTTTCTAATTTGTATTATTTGGAGTTGTGCATTTAAGAGTCGAAATACATATAATTAAATAAAATAAGACTTGACAGAAATTCCATGTCTTATATTTAATTGGGACATTGTATGGTGGAAGGATTGAATTGTACGGTAACTATTAACTCAAAGGTTCTTTTATGATTAATGTTGAAATCTATATTATCTGGAAAGTCGTTGATCGCTAGGGAGGCTTATCCCTATTGTAGAATAAATATTATTTATTTAAATAAATTATTAGTTTAATTTATTTATTTAAATAAGATTAGAATTGTTCTAATTGATTTATTCACAACCGGTTTAATATGGAGAACCTAAAGGGTCACACCATAAAAGGAAGAATAATTATTTAAGAAGTTAATGGCATAATCGTAATAATATGTTAAGTATATTTAATTTAATCTATGGTGATAGAATAAATTAAATAGCTTAATATTTATTATTTAATATTTTAGAAATATTAAATATAAATTAATAAGAGGAGTCTTATTAATATTATTACAATTATTATTATTTTAATTTCTAAAAGAGTTTAGGAATTAATTTAATATAAGTACTCTCATTTATCTCTAATAAGATTAGGGAGTTTAATTAATTAAAAGAATTTAATTAATTAAAATAAAACTCAGTTCCTTAATTGTTAAGGAGGGTTGACCACATCTATATATAAGAGGAGTCTTATTATGGGTGAATGTAGGTTGTTGACTTTAACAACATACGTTATTCCAATTGTTGGAGAGTACGCTCCTTTTTCTATAGAGATAGAAAACTAGGGTTTGAGCCAAATACCCATCTTCTTGAATTCTTCTTCTTCCTTGGTGGATCACCTCTAGAGGCCAAACACTTGGGTGGCTAACGTTGATCAAAGGAAGGAACTCAACCCGGTGGATTCAAGTTGAACGCGAAAAGGACTGGAGGTGAACTTGTACCTGAGGAAGCTTGATCTTCAAGGGTATGGTTCTTGTTCTTTCTTTTTCGTTTAATTAATAATTGTGCATAAAGGGTGATCCGGGTTTATGGTTTGTAAAATTTTAAAACTCTGATTTTACACGCTTCCGCTAATTTTGTGCAATTTGATTGCGTTCATGAATATTACAAACCTAACAGTGGCATCAGAGCCAAACCTTTATGTGAATTATTAATTGTTCAGATTTAATATGTATGTTGATATGTGTTTTGAACAAATTTTTTGGGCATAATTTTACTGTATAAAATTTAAAAAAAAAAAAAAAAAAAAAAAAAAAAACAATTTGCAAAGTCTGTTATTCGCGAACTGATTTTGTTGTGCCGTATCCGTGATTTGCTGGTGGCCTGATGCTTCGATTAATTATACATATATATGATAATTTGTATAGTTAATTGGATCAACGCTCACGTGGCTCAGGATAATGAATATGATTCATGTAATCATGTTAGTAAACATATTTAAGATAATATATATATGTATGAAGTTTCCTGCAGTTTGTATGTAACTAACATATATATTATATATATTATGTAACTAAGTGAGTCACGCCCACAAGGCCATCAGCCACGCAAAATAAGTGGTCATTCACGGAAATTAAAGGAATAGGAACAGATAATTCACGCTACTTTATATCATTTGTTTATATTTTGTCCTTCACGGATATTATATATATATATAATAATAATTTTATAATTAAAATAAATAGTTTATTTTAATCTTAAAATAAAAGGTTTATTTAAATATTAAAATATAAAGATTTATTTTAATTTTAAAATTAGAATTTCATGCTAACTAATTAGAGTTGGAATTGGATTCCATGATAACTAATTGGAGTTGAAATTGGATTTCATGTTTCCTAAAATAAAGGAGTTTATTTGTGAATAGGAAAGTGAATCCATCTTTCCTTAAATAAAGGAGTTTATTTAGATATGAAATAAGATTTCATATTATTCAAAATAAAGAAGTTTATTTGTGAATAGGAAAGAGAATCCTAATTTCCCTAAATAAAGGAGTTTATTTAGATATGAAATAAGATTTCATATTATTCAAAATAAAAGAGTTTATTTTTGAATAGGAAAGAAAATCTGTGTTTCCTTTAATAAAGTTTTTTTTTACATGGAATTGGATTCCATAATTAATTAAAATAAAGGAGTTTATTTTGATTAATGATTTTGATTAAAATAAAATAGTTTATTTTATTCAAAATTGGATAAATTAAAATAAAATAGTTTTATTTGATTTAAATTTGGATAAAAATAAAGGAGTTTATTTTGATTCAAAAATAGATTTTATACTAACTAAATTTGCCCATTAAATGATATCAATATATATATTAAATGTTTATTATTCATGAGATGAATGTTATTTATTGATACATATGGTGATGTGTATGATAATAAATGGGATTGATTATGGACTATTGACCAATGTGATTGGATTTTATTTTAGTTGGATGCTTGAATGTATGGGTTTTATTAAATGGGGTCTGCGTACCTCGTCTTCTCTAATTTTTCTTAATGTAAATTCTAACTCCCTCCTATGTACTTCCACTTGACTGCTGATCAAGGTTTCTATTTATTTTAAATAATTTTGTAATAGGATTAATTAGAATTAATTTTGAAAAATTGGAGATCAAGGAACAAGGAGCGCGTGAAGACCCGTTTGTAATGGAGCCCGAGTTTAAATGTAATAGTTATATTTAAATATTAATTCTTGCACCCCTAGGGTTTGACCTTTTGGTTCACTTTTGGTGGCTCTAGTGAACCAAACTAGAATAAAAGTCCATAATCAATCCGGGTAGAATATAGTATTCTATATGTGCATGCTTATTCTATATATATTATATATTATGCAAACATGCTTCGCATGTTCATTAATATGACGCGTATTTTATATATATATATGTGCATGCGCGCTAAACAAGATGAGACAGTTAATAACAAACCCCTCAAATATTTTATATTAAGTTGTAACGTTCAAAGATATTTGGAATATCGAACGTCGCCTTCTAGCATGATAGAAACAATAGAGTATTGAATATTTAATATGAGTTTGTTGTGCACACACAAGGCGAGTATTAAATATTTAAGATGTTGTTTTTATTACATATGATGTTTATAAGGAATTGAACATTACTGCTTTGTTGTGCACACACAAGGGCTGTAGTTTTCTCTTCACTTATATGGAAATGTTGGGTCTGACTTAACTTAAATCATTTTAGTTCGGATGTGCACACACTTGACCATTACGATTTAAGAGGCAAAATACAAGGAGTTACATAGTTGATGTAATTGACAAGAGTTGTCTACCTATTTATTTATATATAGTTTGTTGTGCACACACAAGGCTATATACATTTGAAATGGGATCCTTATTCTCACTAGCAAATCTTTAATTAGATTTTGCCGAACTATATAAGTGAGGGTAATATAGTTTGAAGAAAATAGTGGGAGATACCAATTTAAAACAAGACCTAATTTATTTTGGTAATTAATAAAAGAATGTATGTTAAAATGTTGTTAATTACAAATTCATTTACAGAATTTTACAATGTCTAAAATTACTATCACTGCGTAGCATATTAGATGCTAAATTTAACCGGACCGTATTAAACGGATTGGTTAAGGAAATTCAGAATAGTTCTCATGGCTGAAAAGCTATATTATGTCCTTAATACGCCTATCCCTGCAATGGTTGCAGACAATGCCTCTGAGGAAGATATTGCTACTTTTAGAAAGTGGCTAGATGATGCATAGTTGGCTCAATGCATCATGCTCGCATCCATGAGTAACGAGCTTCAGCGTCAGCATGAAACTATGGATGCTCCTATTATATTCCTGCACATCAAGTAGTTGATGGTGAGGAAAGTAGGACTGATAGATATCAGATATCTAAGGAGCTCTTCCGATCTAGAATGACCGATGACACTACGGTACAGATAAAAGTCCTTAACATAATCAATTTGATTGATCAATTAGGACAATGGGTTTTATCATGGATGGAGAGTTGAGCCAAGATTTGATCTTGCACTCACTCCCGGACTCCTTTCACAATTGTTGTGAATTTTTCATATAGACAAGCTAGATATCAGCCTCGCTGATTTGCTTAACATGTTGAAAAATGTTGAGAGTCACTTTCCAACCAAGAAAGACCAAGTCTTACTGGTAGGGGCCAAAGGATCTTCTGAAAAGAAGAACGATTCTAAGAAGGTAAATAGAAAGGGCATAAACAAAGGATAATAAGAACAAAACTGATATGGATAGCAAAGGAGTTTGCTTTCACTGCAATAAGCCTGGACACTGGAAAGAAACTGCGAGAAGCATCTTGCAGGGCTAACCAAAGAAGCTTAGTGAAGTTTCGGTTACAAATATAAATTTGTTCATAATTTGAAATAAATTTTTCTTTAAGTCAAGGTTCTACTTGGGTATTGGATACCGACTTTGGTTATCATAAATATAGATTTATGAAGGGACCAAGTAGAAGTAGAAAGCTAAACAAATATAAGTAAACCTATGTGTGGGAAATGAAGCAAAGGTTGCTGCATTAGCCATAGGAACTTATAGTTTAGCAATGCCTACGGGCAAGTCTATTAAGTCAATAAGTTGTTATTGTATTCCAGTTCTCGTTGGAAACATTATTTCTATTTTATTGTTGGACAATGAAATCTTTGGTATTATATTTAAGAACAATTATTGTTCTATTTATAATAATAATGTTTTGTATAGAACTGAAATATTACTTAATGGATTTTGTATACTTGACTTACGTGAAAATAATTTTGCAAATTGAACAACTAGTATAAGAAAAGGAGATGATCATTCAAAGAGTTGAATGTGTGTATTTGCTGAAATATAAGTTTGAATTATTTGAAAGGTTCAAAGAATTCAGAAGTGAAACAAATTGACAAAGTATTAAGATTCTTTGATTAGATCAAGGAATAAATACTTGTGCAATAAGTTTTTAGATCATCTCAAATGGTTTTCTCATAATGGACGCCTCCTGATACACAATAATTGATTGATGTATCTGAAAGGAAAAATCGTACCTTGTTGGACATGGTATGTTCCATAATGATTTTACCGACATTCCAGTATCCTTCTAAGATAATGTCCTAGAAATGGCTGCATATCTACGGAAAAGGTAACCTCAAAATCCGGCCTCAAGACTCCATAAAAGTTATGGAAAGGGAGGATTCCTAATTTTAAGTATGTTAAGATAAGGGGTTGTCCAACTTATGTGAAACGATTTCAAAGGATAAGCTTGGGACAAAATTTGACAAGTACAGATTTGTGGGACATCCTAAAGTAAGTTTAGGGCATATGTTCTATGATCCTTCTTAGCAAAAGGTGTTTGTTGCGAAACATGTTGCCTTTTAAGATAAAGGTGTTTATCATTGAAAGGGCTAGTGGGAGGATAATACATCTTGAAAAGTTCAAGAACCACAAAACACTACAAGTCAAATAAGAGGAACCTATAGATAGACCTATTGTACCACAACCGAATCGTAAATCTGGAATAGTACCGAAGATACCTAGGAGGTATGGATTCATCATGGAAGATGATGATGAGGTACATATCATAGAAGATGATGATCCAGTTACTTACGATGAGGTAAGAGTTGTAGACTCTCAAAAATGGAACATTCATTTTGATGAAATAATCAAAAGAGTTTGATTTTATCAAAAACAAGAATGAACCTAGTGTGTACAAAAGGGTCAGTGGGAGCACCATCACATTCCTAATATTATATGTTGATATACTATGGATACGGAATGACATGCCAATGCTAGAATCAGTAAAGATAAAGTTGTTTAAACATTCCTCCATGAATGATTTGGGAAGAGCTCGACTTAACCCAATGAACGTATATTCATTTGACGTTAAAGTTGTTTAGCATGGCAAACTCCAAGAGATGTCTCATGTTGATGAGTCATGGAGTGTATCTCTCTTAATAGTCCTCATAGACTCCAAAAGAGAGATCGCATGAGTGACAATCATGTATGCAATGAAATATACGCGACCTGATGTTGATCAGCCATATTCTGGAGAAGTTCACTGTGAGACAGTGAAAAACATCTTAAAGTACTTAACAAGCACTAAGGATGTGATATAATTCATGGCGGGTCTGGATTAAAACTAGAGGGCTTAACAGACTCAAGTTTTTTTTAGACAGACCAAGACGACAGAAAATCCACTTTAAGGTAAAGGGTTACCTTGAACGGTGGTGCAGTGAATTGGAAAGGTTCCAAACAACAAAGAGTTGTTGGTTTAGTGATAAAGACAAAGTATATTGCTATAAATGAAGCTACAAGTTGATTGTTTGGATGAAAAGTTCATTACAGAACTAGGAATAGTTCCTAAGTCTCATCTTGGATCCAAACATATGTTGTGGCACTTTCATTTGATTATAGGAATCATTGAAAAATGGGAAATCACTATAGAGATAGTGGACTCTCAATAACAACATTACATATCCATTAACTAAAGCTTATCCAACAGCAGGATAATCGTCACTTAGAGAAGAAGAGTATGAGATACCATGACGATTGGCTTTAGTGCAAGTGGGAGATTGAAAGTAATATGCACACAAGCCAATCATGTTTGATGATAAAGCATATACTTTTTAACAATCTTATTCATTTATTAATAAGAAGTATTATTTATTAAAGGCTTTGAATTATCTACATGATGCTGTTTTATAATATGTGATAAACCCATAGTTTTAAGCAATGCTTTTAGAATAATGATGATGATCATTCTAATGAGATCTAAATTCTTAGAAAGCTTAAAACTAAAATAGTTCCCAATCGTTGGATTACTAAATTGGGGATTAGTGAATCCGGATAGATTGGTACATACGTTGCTTGCTCATTGGATGAGGATGATTGATCTCATGATCATTTGTGTGGAGACACTAAAGCAAGTATGTAGGTGCTTATTAGAGAATAAGTTCACTGAACGTGACTCGCTAAGGAATACCTAATGGAGTTTTACTTGCATGTCAATAGGAATTCCTGTAGTGATAGTAGTACAAGTGATCCTTGGACTTGAGATCATCATAGTATCTTGTGTATGATGAGTTATACTTTGACTTATTCCTTAAGACCCTTAGGGTATATCAAAGGGTATGCTTGGGTATAATAAGTTGTACATGGAGATAATGTATGATCAATAAAGAATCTACCACTTCTAGTAAAAGAAGTAGAAATGTCCTATGTGATTCGATAAATGACAACTCAGTAGTCCTTGGCCAAGGCAGAATGAAATTAGAAAGGAGTTTCTAATTTGTATTATTTGGAGTTGTGCATTTAAGAGTCGAAATACATATAATTAAATAAAATAAGACTTGACAGAAATTCCATGTCTTATATTTAATTGGGACATTGTATGGTGGAAGGATTGAATTGTACGGTAACTATTAACTCAAAGGTTCTTTTATGATTAATGTTGAAATCTATATTATCTGGAAAGTCGTTGATCGCTAGGGAGGCTTATCCCTATTGTAGAATAAATATTATTTATTTAAATAAATTATTAGTTTAATTTATTTATTTAAATAAGATTAGAATTGTTCTAATTGATTTATTCACAACCGGTTTAATATGGAGAACCTAAAGGGTCACACCATAAAAGGAAGAATAATTATTTAAGAAGTTAATGGCATAATCGTAATAATATGTTAAGTATATTTAATTTAATCTATGGTGATAGAATAAATTAAATAGCTTAATATTTATTATTTAATATTTTAGAAATATTAAATATAAATTAATAAGAGGAGTCTTATTAATATTATTACAATTATTATTATTTTAATTTCTAAAAGAGTTTAGGAATTAATTTAATATAAGTACTCTCATTTATCTCTAATAAGATTAGGGAGTTTAATTAATTAAAAGAATTTAATTAATTAAAATAAAACTCAGTTCCTTAATTGTTAAGGAGGGTTGACCACATCTATATATAAGAGGAGTCTTATTATGGGTGAATGTAGGTTGTTGACTTTAACAACATACGTTATTCCAATTGTTGGAGAGTACGCTCCTTTTTCTATAGAGATAGAAAACTAGGGTTTGAGCCAAATACCCATCTTCTTGAATTCTTCTTCTTCCTTGGTGGATCACCTCTAGAGGCCAAACACTTGGGTGGCTAACGTTGATCAAAGGAAGGAACTCAACCCGGTGGATTCAAGTTGAACGCGAAAAGGACTGGAGGTGAACTTGTACCTGAGGAAGCTTGATCTTCAAGGGTATGGTTCTTGTTCTTTCTTTTTCGTTTAATTAATAATTGTGCATAAAGGGTGATCCGGGTTTATTGTTTGTAAAATTTTAAAACTCTGATTTTACACGCTTCCGCTAATTTTGTGCAATTTGATTGCGTTCATGAATATTACAAACCTAACACGAGGTTCCAGAATAATTGATTTTTGGAAGTTTAAAATATTTATAGTTAGAAAAACGTTTTTATTGTTTTGGTTGGCCCCCCCATGTGTTGCAAATGGCTAAAATCAGATTTTCAAAGTAGGCGTAGGAATTTTTTTTTAAATATTAATATTATATTAAATTTTCTGTTTTGGGGTTCTAAGCATTTTTCTATAAATAGGGTGCTTAGGTTAGAATTAAAAATCACACCAGAAACTAAAGATTTCTTTCTCTTTCTCTCTCTATAATATCGAGCGTATTTGTGAGTATTTTAGTACTTTGAGTATTGCTATACGGTGCAAGTTCTTTCAGCACTATATCCAGTATTCCAGTCAGAAGTACTATTCTTTCTGAGGTAAGGGATGTTATTTTATTCGTAAATGATATTATTTCTTCAATATCATTATGCCAAAATATTGGTTGGAAATTTTTATCAAATTTGGAATTTTTCATGTCGGGGTTACTATTCATGAGTTACTATTCACGAGTTACTATTCACGAAGCATGATGATGTTTTTTGTGAAATTTCTATCTTTTGGTGTCGGAGTTACTATTCACGTATACGGCACTATTCACGAATACGATATTATTCATAGAAAAATAAAATTTTCTTTTCTGTGTCCAAGATTGTCTGTTATGATTCCTATCTTTGATTGGATTTATGATTTGATCTTCATTCTTGAATTTTACTCCAATCTGGTTATTTATGAAGTATTTTTAAACTTGGATTATTTAAAGTATGAATCCTTAATACTTGTTCTTTTGTTTCATTGAATTCGTTTTCTTTAAAATATTTTTCATCATCCTCAGTCCTAAATGATGATATTACTGAATATCTTTGGCCTGTAGTGCAAAGATGAATGATTTCTTGATGATTATCTTTGGCCCGTAGTGGAAAGATGAACAGGTGTTGAGATGAACATGACCGACTGATTAATATCTTTGGCCGTAGTGCAAAGGTGAACAGGTGTTTAGATGAACATGACCAACTGATGAATATCTTTGGCCTGTAGTGCAAAGATGAATATTTGATTCCAGATATATATTGATTGATGTTACAGGGATAAAATATCGACGATGAACTTTTAAATTCATATATAGAAGATAGTAGTTTGCATTCTCTACTTAACTCTTCTAATGAATTATTATTTCCGCTGCGAAGATTGATTTAAAACTGGTTATCTATTGTATTCTATTAGATTTTTCCCTGTTGAGGACTAACGATAATTTGTTCTATATTATCTTAGTCATAATATTCTTTACTGGGCTAGTTGAGCTCACCCTTTTCCTTTTTGTTCCATTTTTCTTCTCAGGAGACGAGAATATAGCGGGAACTAGTCGGGGTGTGGAGTAATAGTTCAAGACAGTTATTTTTGTAGTCCTCACTATTTTGTAAAATAGTGTATCAATAAATGTAATGAGAACTTATTTGAGTATGGATATTGTCTAGAAGACAATATTTGTATTTAAACTCACAGTTTATGTGTTGTCGTATTTTGCACTACAATTGTATTAATGAAGTTGTAGTTGTTTCTGTACCATGTATTTGGCAACTCAGAATGGGTGATGTATACCTATTTTGGGGGCGTCACATATAACAACAAAAACAAATTCATAATTCAAATCAAAAGGAGGGAAAAACAAAAAATATCTTCTTCATCCTAATCTTCATCTCTCTCACCGCTCATTATCTTAATCACCGCCTCCTCTCTCTTCCACTTCATCATCCTCCTCCGCCGCGAATCTCCAAAAGTCCTTGGTTGCGCCGCCGTTACATCGCCCTCTCTTCCCCTTCATCATCCTCCTCCTCCGCCGCAAATCTCCACCTGAGTTACTGTTCTGAATTTTTTTTGACGATTTGGTTACCCACAAAAACTAAAATTGTTACCTTTATATGAAGGTTTGGCTACCAACTACATCACATTAAAAATATATTTGTAACCTAATAAAACTGAATTGATTACCTTTGTCTGAAGGTTTGACAACCAACTGCATGAAAGTTTGACTATCAACTGTATCACATTTAAAATAAAATTGGTAACCTAATAAAACTGAATAGGTTACCTGCACTATGGGGAAAAAAATTCAGGAGGCGGTAATGGAATCCCTCGTTTCTGCCCGGTGAGAAGAATATGGTGATTGGAATTGAGCCCACCACAATCTCCACTACCACTGCCCATTGAACGGAACCCACCACCTCCGCCATCACCTGAAGGGAAAAAAGGCGTACTGTCAAAAGCACGGTTGTCGCGACCACCGCTGGAGAATCCGGGTTGGTGGTAATTGGTAGGAGGGCTACGAAGGTTGTGGTGGTAGTTCACGGCATGGTCATCATCGGAGGAACGAGACGGGGCTCTTGCCTGCCTGAAGTGGTTCGAATTTGAGTTGCCGCCTGCGAGTTCGTCGGCGACGAAAGGGGTTCTCGTTGGAGACTCTCTCCTCGCCTTCGCCTTTTAATTTTAATGCTAATTTAAAGATGACAGAAGGACTGTAATATGTAGAGATATTAATTATTTAATTTAATAAGTAAATCAATACTAATCCCTTAAATTAATGAATTTTAATTGCATACTAATTTTTTAAAATAAAGAATCTTAATTGCACTAATATTATAAATAAATATAAAAAATGTATTAATTATATCATCCAATTATTAACGTGGCAAAATAAAACGTGTATCGGTGTATATTTCTCAAAACCCAAGGCAAATTTGGGTTTATCGCTTGTCTCTAGGCCAATTTGGGTTGGTCGCTTGTCCTCAAAACCCTAGACCAATTTGGGTTCGCTTGTCTCTAGGCCAATTTGGGTTGGTCGATTGTCCTCAAAACCCTAGGCCAATTTGGGTTCGTCGCTTGTCGCTTGTCGCTCGATTTAGGCGTTTACAAGAAGAACAAAGATGAAGACGAACAATAAGAAAATGAAGAAAGAAGGAGAAGACATAATAAACAGATTGCCGGACGATTTAATTCATCATATTCTCTCTTTCACCACCACCAAATTGGCAGTTCAAACTTGCATTTTGTCAAAGAGATGGCAGCACATCTGGGCAACTCTTCCCCATCTGAACTTGTACAAATCCAATTTCCGGAATAGAGCTAAATTTTCCCATTTTCTTACCCGTTTTTTCACTTGCCGGAATCACCAGTCTGATATTTCTACTGTCAATTTGAATTCGGAAACCATTGTAAGCTTTGATTTATTGAAAATGATTGTAAGTTATGCAGTTGCTCATAATGTGCAAAATCTCAGCATTGCTACAAGTATTCCTTTACGCTGTATCCCACTCTATTTTCAGGCATAAATCTCTGAAAAAAATTAAGAATTGATAGGGTGTTTCGGAAACCACCAATAATAGAAGGATTATGTTGGTGGCTACCGGCTTTGACAGTTTTAGATATCACCAATTGCGACCTACCTGAATCATTTTTGAATTTACCGGCTTTAACAACTCTGTGCCTTGTGAGTTGCACCCTACCAAAATCATTCTCGAGTTTGCCGGCATTAACTAATCTACATCTCAACAATGTTCAAATTTATGAAGACAAGAATGTTCTTTTCGGAACTTGTGAATTTGAAGAATCTCACTCTGGAGAGATGCAAAATCCAGCAGAAAGTTATCAATGTATCATCTCTTCAGCTCACTAATCTGACCATCAAATATTCAGGGGAAGTAGATAAGTTTGTGATTTCGGCACCCAAGCTATCGGCTTTCGACTATTCTGGGTTTGTTTTCGACTTTTCTTGGTCTTTAACTGAATATGTGTTTTCTTTGACATCAAATAGTTTACAGAAAGTGAATTTGGAGACTGCCAGACTTATTGGTCTGCTCCAAGAGCTTCAAAATGCCAAATTTCTCACAATTAACAGGGGTATCATTGAGGTAGTTTTTAATTTTGTATGCTGAGAACAATTACTGCCGATTTTAATGTTGATTCGTTATTGTCATCTTGCTTCCTTTTTGCATCCTTTTCTAGAAAACATATTGATTTAAACTTATCTCTAAGAGGTTTTCTATTTCAACACGGAAATTTATATTTCACAAGGTTTCCATACATCTTTAAGTGGTAAAAAAGTTTACAAAATTCGAGTAATTTTTTAATCGGATGAGTAAGGTGTTTAGTACTTCAACTTTACCACTTTTAAACATTCCGATTTTCACAGCATAAGGAAGCCTTAATTGAGCCCAAAGCTCATGAGTGGCTCAGTCCACAGACCTTTGTTACATGTTACAATAATGGTTGTGAATATACCAAATAATAATAGTAAAACTTTGGATGACTTTTTTGCGACCTTCTTGACGATTATTTTTCTTCTATCAATATTTTGATTAGGTTCTTTCAAAGGTTCCAGATTTGTTAGATCAGCATTCTCCACTCAAAAACTTGAAGTTTTTGAAGGTTAAAGAGGATCAAACTATTCCAAGTCACGTTAGTACCTACCTACTTAGTGGCTCACCAAGTGCCACCATTGTCAAGGAATTCCCAAAGGTATTTTTAAGCCTTCTTTTTCCCCGCTTAGAGGTATTTATAAGATAACTATTCTTTTTAGCACAACTTGTTAATTTCATTACTTCTAGACTACCATTGTTCAATTTAATGGCGTAAGCATGAACTTAGCAGTTGTTTGCCTCCCCCTACATCTATAATGCAAAGAGCTAATGGTAAATAAGGAGAATTAAACTATATTTAGTCCAACAAAACTTTGGGGTAGTGTAACTTTGTTCTTGTTTAGTGAAGTTTTTTTTACCCAGGAAAAAGTTTGAAGTAGTCAACCTTGTTACTGGTTTTAAGGATAAGACCAGCTCAGAGGGTTATTGGACAGCAAGTAGCACAATACCATGTCATTTAATATGATTCAGTTGTCCCCTTTTCGCTGTTTTTTTGTTTTCCTGTTTTTTTTTGGTGTTCTCTAATGGCAAATGGATTAAGTAGGAGAATGGTTTTCAACAGACTTGTACTACCAGTCTACCATAGTATTTAAGGTCTACTTCAAACAAGGAAATTAGCAGTCTTACATGGACTATATCCGTGTACAGTTCCACGTAAGATCCGGATAGAATTAAGTTTTTTCCATATACTTAGGACACTGCAAGATCTTTGTTGTTTAGGTACTCCCGCATTCCGACGAGATTATAGTGTTGTGTCATTTTGCTAATTACTGGTAGCTATTTTCAAACCCTATTTTACTTATCTGCACCTTTTATAAATTGGATTCTACTAGTACAAAGTTTATTTCTGGTCAAGAACTAATGGTCTCTAATCTCACCAGCTATTGTGGCCTACACTTGGAAGAATTCTTCTATGTCAGCGAATCTAATCTAATGTCCTTACTTTGATTAACAAATCCACTGACAAATTTTTCTGAATTGACCGACCCATCAATGCATTGCTAATATGGAGGGTCCACCAATTAAATTTTCACTAACAAAGCTCGTCAGCCATACATCGATACTAGTGACACCACCTCTTGGACCAACCTCAACAATCACGTCGTCAGTGGGGGGACAAAATAGAAATGTATCTCAAATTTCATAGCAGACCAGAACGGAAAATGTATTTCCAATTTTGGAACGGAAGTAGTGATTTTTTCACCAAGGTTTTGAACTTATATACTCTATTTGCTTTAAAGTTGTTCCGATGTCAATTGTCTCTTGATTGAACACCATCCTATAATAACCGTCGAATTAAAATTCTACTGATAAACATGGATAGTTTTTTTTTTATATATGCATATGATAGTTGTCCTATATGAATATTATTAGTTGACGATAGGTATCAGTTTTCTTGTGTAGGTTTGAACTTCATTTCCATATGAATATTATTTATTGACAAGTATTGGTTATCTTGTCCAGGTGTGAGCTTCATTGCCGCTGGCACAAATCTTTTTGGTTCTTAAAAAGAAACCGTTCAAGAAAAAGATTCAATTGTCCGAAATGAATTTCTAGATTCGCGAATTTATAGACATTGAGTTCATAAACTATTTACTTGGGTTCACCATTACTATATTCGTATTTTTTGGGCTGTGGGCTTTTTTACAAATAAGTCTGATGGTATTGAACTATTTAAACGTGTGTATTCTAGCTTTAATTCTATCAAACTTATTTTTATCTCTCGATCAGTCTGAAGTCGACAACCTCATGGATAATTTTTATTTTTTGGTTTAAAATTTCTTATTTTTGTTTTATCCATAACTTATTCGTTTTAAGTCCGATTTTGTTCATTTTGGACATGACCCTATACATCTAGCTTTCATATGCCAGAGGTCTGGAATTATTCAGGCAAGTTAAATGCTCAAAACAGTCCACACAAAAACATGGACAGTGGTCTGTCCTGGTTTGGAAGAAATTTCACCAAAGATAATTTACATGGAATTTAGGCCTCAAATCAGTGGACAAATTTAGATAATTTTCATTTCTATTTGAAAGTTAGTGAGAGAAAATAGACATTTAAAGAATTTAAATTTTAATTATTGTTATTTTAATGAAATAATAGGCATAATGAAAAAAATATTGGTCAATATTCCTTCCCACAAAATCTTTTCAACTTCAGGGTGAAAAGTTTCACATTTTGTTTTTAAGTTTTGAGTAATGACATGCCTTGTGCAAAGAGGCTGAAATTGACAACAAATGTTTTGCCTTACAGGCTTAGATGTCACCCAAAATCAGTCAACCGATTACCCCATCAAAGTGCACCGTGCATTAGTTTTGCTAGCACCCACTCATACACAAGTTTGTATATGTTTACTGAATTAAAGCACACAATTGTAAGCAAGTACACACAATTTACAGGCCAAAATGCCAACCTTTATTCAACTAATCAATGGAATTTGTTTCTTTAAGCTTATTGTTAACGTCAAAATATGTTTGTTCGTCGAATCACCAAATAACGAACGTAAAAAAATATGCACAACGAACAAACAATCACACTGAGAAGCATGACGGCTGAGGCCACCAGGAGATAGCTCTGATGTAAAAATAAGTGTAGCGGAATTGTACGATTCATCCCACATCAATTTATCACCAATGCAGCGCACACCTGTGTAGGCTGGCCCAATAAACATCACCATTCCAGTTCCATCCATATTCTGCAATCCTCACATAATCACATGACAATTTGAGATAGTGAATACTCTGGATGCATTTCTAATGTATCCCCTTCTGTGAGCTGTTAGCGTGTTAGGAATTTCTAATGTATTAAGGAGTTAAGGAAACAAAGTGACTAGTCTCTAGAGAAACATAATGAAAAGTAAATTTGATAAAGCTAGAATGAAGGATATATATTTTTTGTTAAGACCATCACATCCCTGACTTGCTCATTGTAAATTTCAATCGTCTGAACATAAACCTCATAGCAAATGACATTTTCCCTTTGTTTTACTGTTATCCAATGCTTCAAATCTTGTGGAATTAGACATAGCAGGTAGGACACTTGGTGGCATTGAATATCTCTGGAAACAACTTGTCAGGAAAAATTCCTCCAAGCAACTGATGGGTTCTCTGGGGAGGGAAGTTTTGGGCGCGTCTACAAAGGAATTCTTAACAACAATCAGGACACAAGTCAAATGTTGTTGCAGTCAAGGTGATGAAACTTGAAAACCAAGTAGCTCCCAAGAGCTTTATGACAGAGTGTGAAACTCTAAGGAACATTAGGCATCGGAACCTTGTCAAGATTATAACTGTTTGTGATTTTCAAAATAATGATTTCAAAGCCTGTACCAAGAGGAAACTTCCTCAATCCAGTACAAGTAACAACAATACATTAGGGACAAAAACAGAATCATATAGTCTCAAAATTCTACTAGTAACAACCATAACATATATGAATAATGCTAGCCACTCTCAAAACCAAAATCTAAACTAATTAATAAACACTTAATTAATTCAACTCATCATCTACATATATTGTCTCAAAATTAACAGCCATTCCTAGTTAAATCCAATAATCACATATAGCTAATTACTATATACTCTCAAAATCAAAACCAGGATATTCAACACCAAGGGGACCAGTCGAATCCATTAATTCAGCCAGATTAACTAAATCATCCCAATCCCATTCCGATTCTGATTCCAATGTTTGTTCGGTCGACGACATCGGCATCAACTCATGATCAGTGCTAGTACTACTCCTATCAGGATACTCAACAGAAAGGGGCAGTACTTGTAAATATTCCATACCGGAAGTAGAAGAACCACCACCTTCACCTTCACCTTCATCTTCATCATGTAGTACTAGTGCCGGAACATATTCCGTAGTACTCATAATATTCTCATCATCTTTTTTTTTCTTCAGTACCAATTGTCATGATTAATCTTTTGGGATTAACAAAAATTTCCTCATCAGCTTCTTCTTCCACCTGCAGTACTCCCCTCTTCCTCTTGCATATTTTATTCAAAGATAATCTCGCAAAGCACGTAATCCGATTCGCCACCCGGAAGAGAGTATTCGTGCATTAGATAGTGTCCCATAATATGATGATCAGTAGTAGCCTTCAAGTCTCCTCATAAACCCTATCACTTCCCCATTCCCATCCTTGATTTCCCTAGGCCCCGTCTGCCCGTCCCAAGTCCCGCAGCCCGCTGCCCGAACAAATTGCTCGTTCCCGCCGCGGTTCTTTCTCAACTTTCCGGCCGCCGCTTTCTTGGTCAATTTGGCGAAGACATAAATAGCCTTCTTGACTATTTTGTCCTTGTTGGTTTCCAATACCATCCATTGATTTCCATCTTCCAATACGTCCCAAGGATTGCCGCCACCGTACAGTTGTTTCTCTTCGACAATATTACAGGGCAAGATTTGTCCCTTAATCTTTGGCCTCAAGTAGGAGTTGATAAGTTCCTCTTCCGTTGGACGAAATCGAAAACCGGTCGGAATGTTTGCCATTCTCTCTCTCTACTCTCTGTTTTGTTTTCCTGTCTGAACTTGTAATTAACGTAAAACAGAGCACATTACAATCAGCGAGTGAGATAAGTAGTAGTACATACATATAGGCCACAAAACTTGGGGAGGAAGTACTAAATTATACTCATAAGTGATAAGTAGTAGAGTGTTCTTCAGTTTGTTAGTTATTAACGAAATCTACTGATATCTCGGAAGAAAAGATTTTTTACGCATATATATATATATATAGTCTCCGTCCACAGTAACCGGTTGATTTTGGTCAGCCGCTACAAGCTCTATCGGCCTTAGACAAATTTTTTTTATAAACCCGTAGAGCTTGTAGCGGCCGGCTAAAATGGGTTGCTCCCCAACAAACGGTTGCTGTGAATGGAGACTCATATATATATATATATATATATATATATATATATATATATATATATATATATATATATATATACACACGTGAAGCTTCAACAGCATAATTCTTAAATAGCATAATGACTTAAATAGCATAATTTTATCAAAACGACGTAGTTTTGTAAGGACGCGGTGACATTTTTGTAAATACCATGCACCGCGTATTTACAAAATGTCACCGCGTCCTTACAAAACTACGTCGTTCTGATAAAATTATGTTATTTAAGGCATTATGCTATTTAAGAATTATACTCTTGAAGCTTTCCATATATATATATATATATATATATATATATATATATATAAACTAAAAGACAATTTGCACCCCAAACTTCACTTCTTATTTACGTTTGCACCCCAAACTTAAAAAGGTGTCTAAGTACACCCCAAACTTCATTATACGTAACAAAACGCAAACTTTTTTCACTAGTTTGAGGTGCAAAATGTTTTTGCCACATAAAAAAATTCTATTTTTCTTTTTAAAAATAGAATTTTGTAAAAATAGAATTTTTTTTAAAACAGAATTTTATTTTACATTTTGTTTTTAAACAGAATTTTTAAAAAATAGTTTTTTTTTGAAAAAACAGAATTTTGTTAAAACAATTTTTTTAAAAAAACAAATTTTCAAAAATATCAAAGCAAAAAGTAGGAAATAAAATTTTGTTAAAACAGATTTTTTTTTAACTTGTAAAATAAAATTCTGCTTTAAAAAAATTCTGTTTTTACAAAATTCTGTTTTTAAAAATTGTGTTTTAAAAAAAATTCTGTTTTTGAAAAATTTTGCTTTAAAAAAAAGTTGTAGAAATTGTGAAAAAATTCTGCAAAATTTTTAAAAACAGATTTTTTTAAAACAGAATTTTATTTTACATTTTGTTTTTAAATAGCATTTTTTTTAAAAATAGAAATTTTTTTAAACAGAATTTTTTTAAAAAAATTAAAACAGAATTTTGTTAAAACATAATTTTTTAAAAAAACAAAATTTCAAAAAAATCAAAGCAAAAAGTCAGAAATAAAATTTTGTTAAAACAGATTTTTGTTAAAACAGATTATAACATGCTTTGGACGGCATCGCGCAGTTTGGACTGATGTGTCCCTCCCCTCCACATTTGAAGCATATGATAGGTGGTCGTTCTCCTTCCTTAACAACGGGTGCTGGTGCTGACGTCTTTCCATCATTGTTGAATCTCCTTTTCTTGAAATATCCATTTTTATTGTCTTGGCTATGATTACCACCGAAGTGGTTACCATTTCTGGCATGTTGATTCCCTCCGCATTTGTTTTCACCGCTTCGATGACTGTTACCACTGGTATTTTCATTCTGCCGACTGCTTTCTCTTGGTTGCGTTGACTCGTTATCGCGCTCCAACAACTGAGCCCTATTTACAACATCTGAATACAAATACAATTTATGAGAAATAAGATATTGTCGTATCTCCGGTTTCAAATCTCTTAAAAATATTCGGGTCATTCGCTCCTCATTATCAACCAAATGGGATAAAAACCGGGATAACTCCTCAAATTTAGCCTCGTATTACGACACGATCATATTATTTTGTTCCAACTTGATAAACTCCACCTCCTTCATGTGACGAATACTTTCGTGAAAGTACTTGTCGTGAACAGCTCTTGGAACTTCTCCTAAGACATCTTGAGTGCGACAGGCTGGGTACGTTTTACAGATTCCCACCAGTAATTTGCCTCTTCACGCAACATAAAGGTGGCGAAGGGAACCTTTTGTTCCTCAGAGCATCCCAAAACATCAAATATCTTGGTTATCTGCTTTATCCATACTTCCTCCTTAAGTGGTTTTGGTTCTCCAATAAACTCCGGTGGTCCCAGCTCCTTGAACTATTTGGCTGTGACCATCCGAGAGTTGCCAGTGTTTCCACCTGCATTTTGGACAGGAGCCGCTCTCGCCTGATGTTGCATGAATTGCATGAAGCCTCGGAACATTCCATCGTTCATCATTTGGTCAGTGTTGTTGTTTGCATGAGGATTGTCGCCTTCCTGATGCACATTGTCCTGGTTATTTATCTGTGGAGACTCAACGGTCTCTTGTGCTCCATTGATGTTCTCAACATTTTCGGACGTCATTTTCAAATACTGTCACAAAACAAGGGTTAATTGACATGAAACATATTATCCCTACACTCTGATTGAACAATTAAATACCAAATAAACTTAGGTAGGTCATAGTAGCGAAGGAATTCCCCGTCTCTCCCCTCCTAGTTCTAGTCTCACATCTTAGCCAGAGATCATATCCCTAAGCTTTGATACCAACTTTGACGCCCCCAAAATAATTATACATCACCTATTCTGAGTCGTCAAATACATGGTACAGAATACAAATACAACTTAATTATACAACTGTCGTGTAAAGTACGACAAAACATAAGCTGTGAGTTTTAATACAAATATTGTCGTCTAGACAATATTTAAACTCAAATTCAATATTATTATTACATTTATTTTTTACTATTTCACTGAATAGTGAGGATTACTAATGCTATGGTTTGGTCCGTCACTCCGCTCCCCGACTAGTCCCTGCTACGTTCTCATTTCCTGAAGAGAACAATAAAAGTAAAAGGGTGAGCTCAACTAGCTCAGTAGGAAATATTATGACAAAGATAATGCAGAATATATTATCGTTAGCCTTCAACAGTGTTAAACTGATACAATATAACAACCATCAAGTTTAACTGCAGCGGAACAAGCAATCCATTAAAAGAGTCAAGTAGAGAATAAAATCTACTATCTTTTATGATTTAAAAGGTTTTTCATCACTTTTATCGCTGGGACTCAGCTTAATAAATAATCCACATCATCGAATCACCCCTGCACTACGGCCAAGGATATTCTTTAGTATCACGACCACAATTATCCATGCACTACGGGCCAAGAATATTTGTGTATTCAATAATGGTCATTATCATGCCAACAACTGTCCTTCAATGCACTACGGGCCAATGAAGACTTTTACCACATCATTTGTAACATTACGGTCATGATTACACCGAATAATCACTGGTCATAATCATACCAAGTCCATCTATGCACTATAGGCCACAGATGACTTTCAACAAAATATAAACATGAGGATGATGACAATGATATAAGAATTCAATAAAACAAGTTCAAGAATTATTTTATCCATGATCTAATAACGTTCAAATTGTCAACATGATACTGCTTTGTAGAGTAAAATTGAACAATGCTCAGAAGAATATTTCCATGAAAAAATACTGGATGAAGCGTAAATATCAAGGATATTCCACTAATTTAATGGAGTATAGAAGTCAAAACTTTAACCAACTAAGTATAATAAGGAAAGGAATAACAAAAGAAATCACCAGGCATGCGATAGACCGCACAGGCAGGTTATTCCAACAGAATAATAAATAACAGAATCAGGTCCGGCGTAAAACGCACAGACAAGATATTTCAACAGAATAATAAAGACGGAATCAGGTCGGGTGTAAAATGCACAGACATGATATAACAACAGAATAATAAAGACGGAATCAGGTTCGGCGTAGAACGCACAGACAGGATATTCCAACAGAATAATAAAGACGAAATTAGGTCTGGCATAAAACGTACAGACAGGATATTCCAACAGAATAATAAAGATGAAACCAGGTCCGGCGTAGAACGCACAGACAGGATGTTCCAATAGAATGATAAAGAATGGAACAAAAGAAGAATTTCACCAAGTATAGGGTAGCCCGCGTATAGAGGTTATTCCAACAGAATAATAAATAATGGAATAACAGAAGTTCTCTTCATAGATAAGAAAGAAATAATACTCCCTACGAGTACAACAAATAATATTCCCTACCTTTAGAAAAACTGGATACTGGAATAGTGAGGTAGCAGACTTCTCTTCTTCTTTCTATAATTTCTCTCTATAATAATCGCTCTAAAGCTTTTGTGAATTGGTGAGAAATGAAGAAAAAATGAGCTTCTATTTATAGAAAAATATAGTTTCGATAATTGCACGTTTTGGGGCTCGAAAAATTTCAGTACAATACCTCTAACTTTTCCTTTATTTTTAATTTAGTCATGAAAGTATTATCAAACTTGAACCACCTCCCCTAATAGTAAATAATGTGATTCAATAGTAAATTATGTGAATCAATAGTTCTAGACATGTGAAAATACGAATTACAGTATAGTACATCCATCTATACCTCCATTTTTAATTTAGTCATGCAAGTATTATCAATCTTGCACCAACTCCCCTAATAGGAACACGAATGTGAAATAATAGTATACACATGTGAACAAATAGTTATAATCATGTGAAATAATAGCAATCAATTGCTCATTTATCCAGTTAAATACTCGATTGGTCAATATAACCTCCAGACATCAATTTTTATCGAAATAATTATCGATTTTCACTAACACAAATAATTCCAGCACAATGAAACCATTTTTATCAAAAATATAAATTTTGAAATTTTGAAGTTTGACTTTTCACGAAAAAGTTAACTATTCACTTTTTTGACCAAATAGTGAATTTTGAAAAAAAATTTGTTTATAGACTATTTTTACTAATTTCATCGTTTCGGACTCAAATATCACGTCCGCGTCTCCAAATTCAACTCCGAACACAACTTCAATTTTAATAACAATCATCATTTATATTATAACTCGCAATATTTATCAACCAGGTCGTTCCCAGGAAAGAGGGGGCTTTCCAATAAGGATTTCTCCCTATTGGCGCGCAATTAGATGACCAAACCTCTCCTTGACATAACTTCTAGACATTGTAAATATTGTAATTTAATAATATGAATAACTTTGTCGTCTCAATTATTGATTTAATAAAATAACATATTATGCAGATGATACTATGACAATAATCGAATCAATAATATGAGAGATATGATGCAGCAATTACTGTAGCAATAATTGAGTATAACTGAGTGACTTCTCACGTAAGCATCAATAATCAATACCGTGTGCTACTATGCAACCACGCGTATTAGTGTACTTTTACTACCAGGTAGTTTAACAGTTAACGGTAAAACTTTCGCCGTTATTTTCATAAAGTATTTTTGTCGTTTTCTCAATCCGACAATAATTTCGTTGTGGGGGGCCCACCAATGATTGTGCCGTTGTACGAATATTTCCTGTTAAAATGAATATTCCCCGACCAATCGAATATTATATAACAACTTGTGTATTTTGCAAAATTTGTAAATATTACCCACAACTATAACGTTATATCAAATCAACACCATAATATTCAAAAATATATTTCGAGAAAATTTAATCTTTATTCAAAAAGTTGGGGTCTTACAAATATTTTTTGGTATAGGTATCCAAATCACACCCAAAGCATTGTATTATGGAAAAATTTCAGTTCCATAATTTTTTTTTATTTTGGTTTTTTTTAAAAAAAAAAGCAAAAAAAAAAAAAAAATGAGTCCGTCTTTTACTCCAGTCCGGACTCCCGGACTTGATCAGCTATATATATATATATAATAGAGAATTATCCATAGCATATGTGCTAGCAAACATTATAGAGTATATACCATCTAAACCATTCATTTTAAGTATTAATGGACGAAGAAAGTCTAGGGGGATCGGGATTTTCCGACTGGGGTAGTGATCGGTCGGAATTTTTTTTTTGCTTTTGACTATAAAATAATTAATGCGATTTATTAAAACTAAATTTTTTACAAAATGCAGTGATTTAGGTGCCATTTGGATACATGTAAAAAATAGGGTTGTACAGACTGTATAACCCTGTTTGTTACGTGTATCCAAAAAGACACCTAAATCACTGCAGTTTGTAAAAATTTCAATTAAAATAAATCACATTAATTATTTTGTAGTCAAAAGCAAAAAAAAAGAAAAAAAAATCTGGTTGGTCACTACCTCGGTCAGAAAAGCCCGGTCCCCTTAGAAGTACTCTAATGGACGAGGTTAAATAAGTCAAACTCGTCCTCCACTACTAATAGTAACGGATACTTAAAAAATCACAATCCATCCCACCACTAATAGTAACGAACGGTGATCAAAATCTTAAATTCTGATTAATAAACTAAGTCTTAATTAACGAACCCTAAACTCTTGTTAATAAACCATAATTACACAAAGCCAAACCAAAACTTAGGTGAAAGGGATGAATAAATCCAAAATTATGATTAATAAACTCTAAACAATAATTAATAAAGCCCAAATCCTAACTCATTTAAAATTTTAAACCACGCCCGCTATGTACGATAAATTTAAAATTTTAATCTTAACCGTTAATTTTGGTATTGGACAATATTGTCTATTGATTGTGTATATCATATACTCCATAATGATCCCTGCAAACATATAAAATTCCTTACATTTATACAAAATAAAAACGGAGTAATATAAATAGCTTCAAATTCATTTGTTCTATTGTAAATGGAGTACCCTATAAAAATGTACAATATCAAAATAGTATAAAATCAAAGCATTCTATCTTCTAGCAGACTAGCACCCCCTCTATCGGTCGACAGAGCCAGAGAACTCTCTCCAGTTTTCCATTAATTTCTCTACCGAAGGTCAGTCTATTTGCTTCTCTTTTCGACAGAGCCAGATAACTGTTCTGAATCCCCAACCCCCAACACGACCAGACTTGCCCTACTTTCCCGATAGTTCTTGTTAATCTCAAGATCATTCTACGAGTTCCAATCACGTAAGACACGTCCAACCCTGTACAATAAACACGACAACGCCAAAAGTTTGACGGCTTCGACCGTCGGGGGATAGCTCCGGCGTGAGAGCCAGTACAGGTGATCACAAGGTTAACAATGGAGGAATAAAATATCTAGAGTTTTGAGAGAGAGAGAATGAATCAGTTACCTTCTAATTTGTGTGATCCATGCCTCATATACTCTAAAGTCCGGTTTGTCCTGTATGCATCTGACTTCCCCGGGCCCACAACCTTCAATTGACTAAGCCCTATCTAATCCTCATTAAATACAATGCAGAGATGATAGTCAAAGCTTATCCCCATAATAATCACCGGTCAAAGCCCAAGTGGAACCATACTCACCTAATGTGTAAGACCCCAACTTATTATTAATGAAATTTAATTTTCTTTATTTATTATTTTGAAATAGTAAGGGTTGATTTGATTAATGTGGATAGTTATGGGTAAAATACGCAAATATTTTAAAATAAGCAAGTGGTTATAAAATATTCATTGTTGTCGGGGAATATTCGTTTGGTCGTGGAATATTCGTACTGTCGGGGAATATTCGTACGATGGCGCAGCCATGTGTGGTCCCCATAATGAAAAGCGATTGGATGAAAAAAATGACAAATATAAGTTGTTTAAAAATAACGGCGTAGTTGTTACCGTTAATACTGTTAAAATACTCGGTGATTAAAACATAGTAGCACACGGTATTGCACCAATTATTGATTCTTACGTAAGAAGGCACTACTCAGTAATGGTTACAGTAATTACTGTTCAGTGTTTTATTTTATTGATTTAATAATTGTTGCGTTGATATTTTATATTGTTGTTGTTTCAATAATTGTCATTACACAGTATTTTTCATTATCGAAGCAATAATTCATATTATCTGAATAATATTGTTAGATAACATTATTAGCAATGTCTAGAAAGTTCTGTCTAAGGAGAGGTTTGGTCACCTAATTGCGCGCTAGTAAGGAGAAATTCTTATTGGAAAGCCCCCTCTTTCCTGGGAACTGCCTGATTGTCAATATTGTGATTCTGTAATATTATTTGTGAATAATTAATTATTGATTCATATGATGAGGAAAATATTGATTTTATGTGGATATAGATGGAGAAAATTTTTAATGTGACAATTGTTGAAAATTGAAATTTTATCTTTTTTCTGATAAAATAATTCATTTAAATATATTATTATATTTTAATAATATAATAATGATGATATTTTTACGATAAATGTGGGATATATGAGTATATGTGGAGGAGGAGTATTTTTGTTACCAAAAAATATTTAAAGCATGTTTTATGTGTCAGTGGACCCCATTTCTTGACTGAAATTTGATTATATCCTGTAAAATCGTCCGTTTGTGGATTTCGGTTAATTTCTGTTTGGAATTTGGAAAAACTTTCTTCTGCAAAGTTGTAGAGAATTGAATTTTCTATAAAAACACGAGAGATTCAAATTTTCTGATAAAAGGGCTATTTATTATGAATTATTTAAGTTCCGAAGCTCCGAAATAATTGATTTTTAGAAGTATAAAATATTTAAAATGACAAAAACATTTTTTGTCATTATTGTGGGTCTTGCATGTGTTAGAAGTGGTTGAATTCAGATCTCTAAATGTGGGCGTAAAAATAAAAATTAATAAATTAATATTTTATTAAATTTTCTACTTTGGTGTTCTAAGCATTTTCCTATAAATAGGGTGCTTATGTTAGAATTGAAAATCACACCAAAAACTGAAGTTTTCTCTCTCTATATTATCGAGCGTATCCTTGTGAGTATTTTGAGTATACTTTGAGTACTGTTGCTATATGGTGCAAGTTCAAGTTATAGCTTATATCCGGTGTTTCAACTAGAAGTACTGTCTTTCGAGGTAAGGGATATTATTTTTTTTAAAATGATATTATTTCTTCTAATATCATTATGTCGAAGTATTGATCTGAACTTTTAATCAAATTTGGAACTTTTTGTGTCGGAGTTACTATTCACGTATACGGCACTATTCACGTATACGACACTATTCACGAATATGGCACTATACATCGAAAAATGAAAATTTTCCTTTTCGTTTAAAATATCTATTGTGGATACTAGCTTTGATTGTATCCACGTTTTGATCATTCTTGAATTTTACACCACTATGATTATTTTTGAGGTATTTTTGGACATGGTTAAAATAAAGTACGAATCCTTAATCCTTGTCATTTTGTTTCACTGAATTCGTTTCTTTAAAAATATTTTTCATCATCCTCAGTCTTAAATGATGATGTTATTGAATATCTTTGGCCTGTAGTGCAAAGATGAATGATTTCTGATGAATATCTTTGGCCCGTAGTGCAAAGATGAACAGGTGTTTAGATGAACATGACCAACTGATGAATATCTTTGGCCTGTAGTGCAAAGATGAATATTTGATTCCAGATATATATTGATTGATGTTACAGGGATAAAATATAGACGATGAACTTTTAAATTCATACATAGAAGATAGTAGTTTGCATTCTCTACTTAACTCTTCTAATGAATTATTATTTTCGCTGCAAATATTGATTTAAAACTTGTTGTCTATTGTATTCTATTAGATTTTTTTCCCTGTTGAAGACTAATGATAATTTTTTGTATATTATCTTAGTCATAATATTCTTTACTGGGCTAGTTGAGCTCACCCTTTTCTTTTTTGTTCCATTTTTCTTCTCAGGAGGCGAGAATATAGCGAGTACGAGTCGGGGTATGGAATGAAGCTTCTAGAGAGAGTTGTTTAGTAGTCCTCACCATTTTTGTAAAATAATGTATAAATAAATGTGATGAGGATTTATTTGAGTATAGATATTGTCTAGAAGATAATGTTTGTATTCAAACTCACAGTTTTACTATTGTAATAAAAAAGTTGTAGTTATTTCTGTACCATGTATTGACAACTCAGAATGGGTGATGTATACCTATTTTAGGGGCGTCACAGTTGGTATCAGATCTTAGAGATATGATCTCTGGCGGAGATCGGGGAATAGAACTAGGAAGGGAGAGACGAGTAAATCCTTCGCTAGTGTGTCCTACCTAAGCTTATGTGTTAGTTGGTCAGTATATAGGGATATTATGTGATATATTGATTTCCTTAATTAACCCTTGTTTTATGACAGTATTTGAGAATGTCGACTGAGAATATTAACAGTGGAAATGAGACCGTGGAGACGCCTGTACTCACCAACGAGGAGAACGTGCAACAGGCTAGCAATGTTCCTCCTGTGAACAACACCACTGAGCAGATGATGTAAGAGGGGATGTTTAGAAGCTTTTTGCAGTTCATGCAAAATAAGACGAGGGAGACTCGTGTTCAAAATACAGGAGGAAATGATAGCAATTCACGGGTTGTCACAGCCAAGCAGTTCAAAGGGTTGGGACCACCAGAATTTAAGGGAAAGCCAGATCCGATCATGGCGGAAACATGGGTCAAAATAATTACCAAGATATTCGATGTCTTGGGATGCACGGAGGAACAGAAGGTTCCATTCGCCACCTTTATGTTCAGTGGTGAGGCAGACTACTGGTGGGAATCTGTAAAGCGTACCCATCCAGCCGCACTCAGCATGTCTTGGGAGACGTTTTAGAAACTATTTAATGACAAATACTTTCCTGAAAGTGTTCGTCATATGAAGGAAGTGGAGTTCATCAGATTAAAACAAAACAACATGACGGTGTCTCAGTACGAGACAAAGTTTGCAGAGTTAACCAGGTTTGCACCTCATTTGGTGGAGAATGAGGAACGTATGACGCAGATGTTTCTGAGAGGTTTAAAACCCGGCATACGACAATATCTCATTTCTCATAAATTTTTTCTCTATTCAGATGTTATAAACAGGGCACAATTATTAGAGCGAGATAACGAGTACGGTCAACCGAGGGACCACAATCAGGATCATACCGGAGATAGCAGTTAACAAAACAACGATAACCAATGGAGAAAGAAAAAGACGGACAAAAATGGTAACCACTCTGGTGGTAATCATGGCCATGAAAATAGAAGAAGCGAGTCAGGAGGAGATTTTAAAAAGAGGAGATTTAACAACGACCATGTGAAGACGACAGTGCCGGCAGCAACTGGTTCTAAGGGAGGAGAACGACCACCGGTCATATGCTATAAATACGGGAAAGAGGGACGTATCAGTCCAAACTGCCCACAACAGTTCAAGGTATGCTATAATTGTGGAAAGGAAGGACATATCGCTTGAGATTGTACGGTAGCGAAACCTAGTTCAGCGGGGACGGTGACTCAAAAGACTGTCCCAGAAAAGTCAAAGTCAACGGTTCCTGGAAGAGCGTTTGTTGTAACTGGTCAAAATGCGAGGAACCCAAACGAGGTGATCACGGGTAAGCTATTTATAAATTCTTGTGAAGTTTATAACTTACTTGATACCGGTGCTACCCATTCATTTATCTCTCCTGCTTGTACTCAACGTTTAAACTTGACTCCGGAGAAATTAGACTTTGACTTATCTATGGAAACTCCGTTAGGAGAAACTTTCATCACATCCACTGTTTATAAATCTTGTTTGATTCAAGTTGGCACTATCACCTTACCTATTGACCTTATCTCTTTAAAGATACTTGCTTTTGATGTGATTCTAGGGATTGATCGGTTAACTACTCATCATTCCAAAATTGATTGTTTTCGTAAGGTTGTTAGTTTTCATATTCCTAACCAACCTGTTGTACGAATTCAAGCAACTAAACCATTAAAATCAATCACTGTCATATCTAATCATAAAGCTATTCGTTTAATGAAAAACGGATGTCAAGCTTTCTTAGCCCATGTTATGGATTTGAATAAAGACACGTCAAATTTCAATAATATTCCTGTTGTTATTGACTTTCCTGATGTATTTCCTGAAGAATTCCCGGTCTACCCCTAGAACGTGAAGTTGAATTCTTTATTGATCTTGAACCTGGTACAAAGCCCATTTCTAACCCCATATCGAATGTCTTCTATTGAACTTCAGGAGTTAAAGGTCCAACCACAGGAATTATTGGACATCGGTTTCATTCGTCCTAGTACATCTCCTTGGGGTGCTCCTGTTTTATTCGTAAAGAAGAAAGACGGGAGTATGCGACTTTGTATTGACTATCGAGAATTGAACCATGTCACCATCAAGAATAGGTATCCTCTACCTCGTATTGATGACCTGTTTGACCAGTTGCAAGGAGCACAATTCTTTTCAAAGATCGATCTTCGTTCTGGATATTATCAGCTGAAGATTAGAACTGAGGATATTCCAAAGACTGCCTTCAGAACTCGGTACGGGCATTATTAATTCTTAGTCATGTCTTTTGGATTGACTAATGCTCCTGCGGCTTTCATGGATATGATGAACCGAGTATTCAAGGAATATTTGGATCAGTTCGTTGTTGTTTTTATTGATAACATCCTCATATATTCCAAAATTCGTGAAGATCATGAGCACCATTTGAAGCTGGTACTCCAAAAGCTTCGTGAAAACAAACTATATGTCAAATTGAAGAAATATGAGTTCTGGCTTGAGGAAGTAGCATTCCTTGGGCACGTGGTGTTGAAACATGGAGTATCTGTTCATCCGGCGAAGATTGAAGCAATACAAAGTTGGGAGCAACCGAAGTCGGTGACTGAAGTACGTAGCTTTTTGGGCTTAGCTGGTTATTATTGGAGATTCATGGAAGGGTTTTCTCGAATCGCTACTCCATTAACCCAGCTAACTCGAAAGGATACAAAATTCGTTTGGAGCGAAGAATGCGAGAAGAGTTTCCAAGAGCTCAAGAGGAGACTCATTTCGGCACCTGTTCTAACAATACCATCTGGTACGGATGGATTTGTTATCTACAGCGATGCTTCAGGAAAAGGGTTAGGATGTGTTCTCATGCAACGTGGGAAAGTCATAGCCTATGCCTCACGACAACTTAAAGAGTATGAGAGGAATTATCCTACTCATGATCTAGAGTTGGCAGCAGTCGTTTTCGCGCTAAAGATCTGGAGGCACTATCTATATTGGGATAAAGTGGAGATATATTCAGACCATAAAAGCCTTAAATATTTCTTCACTCAAAAAGAACTCAACATGCGACAGCGACGTTGGCTCGAGCTATTGAAAGAATACGACCACACTATTCAATACCATCCTAGAAAAGCGAACGTGGTAGCTGACGCGTTGAGTAAAAGATCATATGCAGGAACGAGTGCGATGATGTCAAGTATAAACATAGAGCCAACTTTAATAGAAAAAGTTAAGGTTGCTCAAGCCACCGACCCGGAGCTAATGCGTATGAAGAAGAAAGTACAAGAAAGAGCTATTCCGGAAGCGAGAATTGATGAAGAATGAATACTTCGAGTCCACTCTAGACTTTGTGTTCCTAACGACTCTGATTTAAAATACAAGATTATGATAGATGCACACAATACACCATTTGCAATCCATCCTGGAAGTACTAAAATGTATCATGATCTTCGACATACATTTGGTGGAATAATATGAAGAGAGAGATTGCAAAGTTTATCTCGATGTGTTTAACTTGTCAACGTGTAAAGGCGGAGCATCTAGTACCAAAGGGTCCGTTGCAACCACTTGAGATTCCGAAATGGAAGTGGGAACACATTACCATGGATTTCGTTACGGGTCTTCCTACGGTTTCTCAAGGCATCAATGCTATTTGGGTTATTGTTGATAGATTAACCAAGTCTTCTCATTTCTTGCCGATACGGGAGACTTATTCCCTTGAACGTCTTGCTAGTATATATGTAAATGAGATTGTAAGGTTGCATGGCATGCCAGTATCCATAGTTTCAGATCGTGACTCAAGATTCACTTCAAGATTTTGGGTTAGCTTGCAAAAAGCTATGGGCACAGATTTACGATTCAGTTTGGCATACCATCCTCAAACGAACGGACAATCAGAGAGGACTATTCAAACTCTTGAAAATTTATTAAGACTCTGTGTCCTAGACTTCAAGGACAGTTGGGATAAGTATTTACCATTAGTGGAATTCTCCTACAACAACAGTTATCAGGAAAGTATAGGTGTGGATCCATTTGAAGTATTATATGGACGAAAGTGTCACTTTCCAATATGTTGGGATGAGGTGGGTGAAGCAACATTGTTGGGACCCGAGTTAGTACGTATGACTACCAAAAAGATCCAAATGATTCGACAACGTATACAAACGGCACAAGGTCGACAAAAGAGTTATGCGGATCTTCATCGAAAGGACGTGGAATTTAGTATAGGGGATCATGTATTATTGTGAGTTGCTCCATGGAAGGGAGTTACAAGATTTGGAAAGAGAGGAAAGCTCAATCCACGATTTATTGGTCCATTTCAAATTCTTGACCGAGTAGGAAATGTAGCCTATAGACTCGCGTCGAGTATGTCTCGTGTTCATAATGTGTTTCACATATCTGTACTTCATAAATATGTGAAAGACCCGAACCACGTTATAGAGTTAGAACCGGACGAGATAGCCAAAGACTTAACGTACGAAGAGGTACCTGTCAAGATTTTGGATAGGAAGGAACATGTCTTATGCACAAAGGTCATACCACAAATTAAAGTTTTACGGAGGAATCATGCTATAGAGGAAATGACCTAGGAATTGGAAACGGAAATGAAAGCGAGGTAACCTCACATTTTCGAAACACCAGGTACGTACGTCAATTTCGAGGACGAAATTTCATAAGAAGGGGAGGTTGTAAGACCCCAACTTATTATTAATAAAATTTAATTTTCTCTATTTATTATTTTGAAATAGTAAGGGTTGATTTGATTAATGTGAATAGTTATGGGTAAAATACACAAATATTTCAAAATAAGCAAGTGGTTATAAAATATTCATTGTTGTCGGGAAATATTCGTTTGGTCGTGGAATATTCGTACTGTCGGGGAATATTCGTACGACGGTGCAACCATGTGTGGGCCCCATAACGGAAAGCGATTGGATGAAGAAAACAAAAAATATAAGTTGTTTAAAAATAACGCCGTAGTTGTTACCGTTAATACTGTTGGAATACTCAGTGGTTAAAACACAGTAGCACACAGTATTGCGCCAATTATTGATTCTTACGTAAGAAGGCACTACTCAATAATGGTTACAGTAATTACTATTCAGTATTTTATTTTATTGATTTAATAATTGATGCGTTGATATTTTATATTGCTGCTGTTTCAATAATTGTCATTACACAGTATTTTTCATTATCGAAGTAATAATTCATATTATCTGAATAATATTGTTAGATAACATTATTAGCAATGTCTAGAAAGTTCTGTCTAAGGAGAGGTTTGGTCACCTAATTGCGCGCCAGTAAGGAGAAATTCTTATTGGAAAACCCCCTCTTTCCTGGGAACTGTTTGGTTGTCAATATTGTGATTCTGTAATATTATTTGTGAATAATTAATTATTGATTCATATGATGAGGAAAATATTGATTTTATGTGGATATAGATGGAGAAAATTTTTAATGTGACAATTGTTGAAAATTGAAATTTTATCTTTTTCTGATAAAATAATTCATTTAAATATATTATTATATTTTAATAATATAATAATGATGATATTTTTACGATAAATGTGGGATATATGAGTATATGTGGAGGAGGAGTATTTTTGTTACCAAAAAATATTTAAAGCATGTTTTATGTGTCGGTGGACCCCATTTCTTGACTGAAATTTGATTATAACCTGTAAAATCGTTCGTTTGTGGATTTCGGTTAATTTCTGTTTGAAATTTAAAAAATCTTTCTTCTGTAAAGTTGTAGAGAATTGAATTTTCTATAAAAACACGCGAGATTCGAATTTTCTGATAAAAGGGCTATTTATTATGAATTATTGAAGTTCTGAAGCTCCGAAATAATTGATTTTTGGAAGTATAAAATATTTAAAATGACAAAAACATTTTTTGTCATTATTGTGGGTCTTGCATGTGTTAGAAGTGGCTGAATTCAGATCTCTAAATGTGGGCGTAAGAATAAAAATTAATAAATTAATATTTTATTAAATTTTCTACTTTGGTGTTCTAAGCATTTTCCTATAAATAGGGTACTTATGTTAGAATTGAAAATCACACCAGAAACTGAAGTTTTCTCTCTCTATATTATCGAGCGTATCCTTGTGAGTATTTTGAGTATACTTTGAGTACTGTTGCTATATGGTGCAAGTTCAAGTTATAGCTTATATCCGGTGTTTCAACTAGAAGTATTGTCTTTCGAGGTAAGGGATATTATTTTTTTTAAATGATATTATTTCTTCTAATATCATTATGCCGAAGTATTGATCTGAACTTTTAATCAAATTTGGAACTTTTTGTGTCGGAGTTACTATTCACGTATACGGCACTATTCACGTATACGACACTATTCACGAATACAGCACTATTCATCGAAAAATGAAAATTTTCCTTTTCGTCTAAAATATCTATTGTGGATACTAGCTTTGATTGTATCCACGTTTTGATCATTCTTGAATTTTACACCACTATGATTATTTTTGAGGTATTTTTGGACATGGTTAAAACAAAGTACGAATCCTTAATCCTTAATCCTTGTCATTTTGTTTCACTGAATTCGTTTCTTTAAAAATATTTTTCATCATCCTCAGTCTTAAATGATGATGTTATTGAATATCTTTGGCCTGTAGTGCAAAGATGAATGATTTCTGATGAATATCTTTGGCCCGTAGTGCAAAGATGAACAGGTGTTTAGATGAACATGACCAACTGATGAATATCTTTGGCCTGTAGTGGAAAGATGAATATTTGATTCCAGATATATATTGATTGATGTTACAGGGATAAAATATAGACGATGAACTTTTAAATTCATACATAGAAGATAGTAGTTTGCATTCTCTACTTAACTCTTCTAATGAATTATTATTTCCGCTGCAAATATTGATTTAAAAATTGTTGTCTATTGTATTCTATTAGATTTTTTTCCCTGTTGAAGACTAATGATAATTTGTTGTATATTATCTTAGTCATAATATTATTTACTGGGCTAGTTGAGCTCACCCTTTTCCTTTTTGTTCCATTTTTCTTCTCAGGAGACGAGAATATAGCGAGTACGAGTCGGGGTATGGAATGAAGGTCCTAGAGAGAGTTGTTTAGTAGACCTCACTATTTTTGTAAAATAATGTATCAGTAAATATGATGAGGATTTATTTGAGTATAGATATTGTCTAGAAGATAATGTTTGTATTCAAACTCACAGTTTTACTGTTGTAATAATAAAGTTATAGTTATTTCTGTACCATGTATTGACAACTCAGAATGGGTGATGTATACCTATTTTGGGGGCGTCACATAATGGTTCGGCCCACTGTCTCGGCCCAATACTCCATAGGCCCCAAATAAAGATATTATCCACCCAATGGGTCAGCCCAATGAACCGACCCAATACTTTCAATACCCCTACCCAACAAGTCTAAAGTATTATGGCCCAACATTGTCCCCCAGTCTTTTATTTAAACATGATGTTTAATGAAAGAGTATAAATGCCACAGGTCCACCATAGAAGAAATCAATGTAAGATCAAAATGATATTATTTCTTCTAATATCATTATGCCGAAGTATTGATCTGAACTTTTAATCAAATTTGGAACTTTTTGTGTCGGAGTTACTATTCACGTATACGGCACTATTCACGTATACGACACTATTCACGAATACAGCACTATTCATCGAAAAATGAAAATTTTCCTTTTCGTCTAAAATATCTATTGTGGATACTAGCTTTGATTGTATCCACGTTTTGATCATTCTTGAATTTTACACCACTATGATTATTTTTGAGGTATTTTTGGACATGGTTAAAACAAAGTACGAATCCTTAATCCTTAATCCTTGTCATTTTGTTTCATTGAATTCGTTTCTTTAAAAATATTTTTCATCATCCTCAGTCTTAAATGATGATGTTATTGAATATCTTTGGCCTGTAGTGCAAAGATGAATGATTTCTGATGAATATCTTTGGCCCGTAGTGCAAAGATGAACAGGTGTTTAGATGAACATGACCAAATGATGAATATCTTTGGCCTGTAGTGGAAAGATGAATATTTGATTCCAGATATATATTGATTGATGTTACAGGGATAAAATATAGACGATGAACTTTTAAATTCATACATAGAAGATAGTAGTTTGCATTCTCTACTTAACTCTTCTAATGAATTATTATTTCCGCTGCAAATATTGATTTAAAAATTGTTGTCTATTGTATTCTATTAGATTTTTTTCCCTGTTGAAGACTAATGATAATTTGTTGTATATTATCTTAGTCATAATATTATTTACTGGGCTAGTTGAGCTCACCCTTTTCCTTTTTGTTCCATTTTTCTTCTCAGGAGACGAGAATATAGCGAGTACGAGTCGGGGTATGGAATGAAGGTTCTAGAGAGAGTTGTTTAGTAGTCCTCACCATTTTTGTAAAATAATGTATCAGTAAATGTGATGAGGATTTATTTGAGTATAGATATTGTCTAGAAGATAATGTTTGTATTCAAACTCACAGTTTTACTGTTGTAATAATAAAGTTATAGTTATTTCTGTACCATGTATTGACTACTCAGAATGGGTGATGTATACCTATTTTGGGGGCGTCACATAATGGTTCGGCCCACTGTCTCGGCCCAATACTCCATAGGCCCCAAATAAAGATATTATCCACCCAATGGGTCGGCCCAATGAACCGACCCAATACTTTAAATACCCCTACCCAACATGTCTAAAGTATTATGGCCCAACATTGCCCCCCAGTCTTTTATTTAAACATGATGTTTAATGAAAGAGTATAAATGCCACAGGTCCACCATAAAAGAAATCAATGTAAGATCAACAAAGGCTCAAAATGAAACTCACTGAGGCCCAATCGAGAAGCCCAATCTGGTTAACAACTAAGACCAAAGCCGTACGCCACCCTTTCAAATTCTTATCACTGCTGGCATTAAATGATCCGCCCTCAAACCGTGTGAAAAGTTAAAGAGACTGCCAGTATAAAAAGTGATTTCCCCCAAATTTGACAGTTTTACCTACCAATTTAAATTTCAGACATCTCTCGCCTTCTTCCTCCTCCAGATTTCTCTTTCTTCCTGCAAATCATCATTCATGGCTTCTCAAAATTCCAGCGAAGTGGTTACCCTTACTGTGACTCCCATCGCCTTTATTCATCTAACTCCTATCAAAGAAGCTTCGGGTTCAAACCCCAAATCCGCTGCTACTCCTAGCAAGAATATGCCACCAAACCCTTCAGATTTCTTCAAGAGTGAAGAATACTTCCCCTACACCAACACTCCTTCTACTGTTACAGAAATTGATCTGTGTGACATCCAGACTCGATACCAGATTCCGGACACCCACCTGGTAAGGGCTCCAGCTCCCCATGAACGGATGTACCAGCGACCCGAAGGCTGGACCGCCATACCGATGACCCTTCTCAAAAAGGGAGTTCGCCTACCCCTCCATGCCTTCGTCCTCACTCTACTAAGGTTCGTAGGCGTGGGCCTTGCCCAGCTTGTCCCGAACTCCTACATCCACATCCTGGCATTTATTACTTTCTGCCACGAACAAGGGATTCCACCTGCTGTTGACTTCTTCTTCACCCTCTTCATAGCTGGTAAATCTTGAGAATGAGGCTTCAAGATGCTGAACAAACACCCCCAAACCTAATGCCAGGTTTGAGAAGCGACCTCTGATGGAAACCCCTTCGAGTAACTAGGGATGGCATAAGGAGTGGTTCTTTGTCAAAGGGCCCGAAGTCTCCTCCATACCCGACTGGATCATTTCTGATCGTATCTCTACAAACTTCGGAGATATTTCAAAGGAACATGTAAGACAAATGACGAGCCTTCTAGAGAAGATTCACATCAAGGAATGGAGTTTCAGACTTCTGAGCAAACAAACATGGTTGTACGACCATAAATGTAAGTCCCGAACCCAATTTAATGTATAACTTTACCAATTTCCATTAGTAATTATTCTAAATAATTATTCTTCATCTTTCGCAGTGTCTCTGATCAAACCGATATCGATTGACCAAAGGGATCTAGGCAGATTCCTTTCGGGTTCATCTTCGCCGACCCCTACTGAAGTACCAACTGAAGAGCCTTCAACTTTCGAAGCTCAAATCATCGAACCAGCCACTGAAGGGACAAGCCAACTTCACCGAAGAAAGGGAGCTAGCCGAAAACCCAAACACACCTCCGTACAAACTTACAATGAGTGCCTCATCGATATGCCCCTTGACGAACGGAACCGAGTCCTTCGTGCTAAAAAGAGGAAAATCCACATAACTCCTTCAGCCGTCGAAGAACCACAAATACATCCCACCGAAGCCGATCTTCCGCTGATCACCCCGGTTGAACTCGTTGTTTCTGAGGAAGAGCCTGAAGAACAAGTAGAGCGTACACCCAAACTTGCTCAAAAAAGAAAACCAACCTCTTCAAAATCTAGGCCCGAAGCCATGGGATCCTCCACTCTCTGGCTAGAATTGAATGAGAATTTCCCTTTTCAACTATACAATTCCTTCGTCCGCGATACCGATAACCACTAGTTCGGCAATAGCTCCATAATGGACTTGATCGACGGGGGAATGAAGTACCAAGCTAAGGTAAGCTGCTACTTAACTTATCCAATTACATCTTGGCCCATCAATTTTAATTGATTGATTAACATTGATCATCTGCAGGCAAACGCTATCTTCGAACGCCTCCGTCCCAAATACAAAAAGGCCGAAGCCGGAGAGGAAACCGCTCAAAGAGAGAATTCCACATTTAAGCTTGTCTTGCTAAAAGAGAGAAGTAATCTTGAAATTGCTCTCCTCAACAATGAGTGCCTTCGGAAAGATCTTGCTCAAACCAAAGAAGATTTGAAGACGTCCAGGGCCACTCCTCAAGTTATCACTGATATAAATGTCGATTTTCTTCAGAAAAATGAAATTTTGACGAAGAAAATTGAAGATCTGGCCCAATCCAACTCAATCCTGGCGAAGCAAAATAACGATATCCAAGCTAAAGAAGCAAGGCATCTGGCCTATCGTCAAAAGCTTGAAGAGGAACTTTGAGAACTCCGGGCTCTCAGGGATTTGGGCCCACCACTGACTCACCAGCTTCGCAAGGAGATTGAAGCAAAATACAGGAAGTCTGCCGAGCTGAACGATGAAATTGTACACATGTACTCTGAAGGGTATGAGGTCTGCCGAAGAAAATACAAAGCCAAACTTGTAGTGGCCAAAGTAAACCCTGCTCTCTTCGACTCTTCGGACAACGAAGACAATAAGGAAGCTTAAAGATACCGTTCCATCCATAGCTTTAGGACTCCCTGTAAAGATTCATACCTCCTTTGTAAACAGTTAGATATCAATGAAATGATTAACAAGTTCTTTTCCTTATTACACCTTTGACCATTTCTTGTCAATAATTCACCATCAGTCAACTTGAAAAATGTATAATCTTAAACTGTTGGTCAATAACTAAGAAATTCATATAACAGATAAGATCAAGTAATAATGAGACCCAAACTCAACACTTAAACAAAATCAGGTAATAAAGTAATGTAATACTTATTCGTTACCAAAGTGTGAGGTAGATTTGCATCATAGGGAATTTGTTTACCACGAAGGGCCTAATAAACCCACAGGATTCCACCGACCAGAAAGGCTACCATCGGATGGTCAGCGAGTCCACCAGAACCTCCTTACACTGATGAAGTTTGTTTACCACGCATGGCCTAACAAATTCATAAAGACACACCTGCCGATAAGGCTACCATTGAATGGTCGGCGAGTCCACCCGAACCTCCTTACACCGATGAAGTTTGTTTACCACGCAGGGCCTAACAAATTTATAAGGACACACCTGCCGATAAGGTTACCATCGAATGGTCAGCGAGTCCACCCAAACCTCCTTACACTGATGAATTTTGTTTAACAAATTCATAAGGACACACCTGCCGATAAGGCTACCATCGAATGGTCAGGGAGTCCACCCGAACCTCCTTACACTGATGAAGTTTGTTTACCACGCAGGGCCTAACAAATTCATAAGGACACATATGCCGATAAGGCTACCATCGAATGGTCAGCGAGTCCACCCGAACCTCCTAACACCAATGAAGTTTGTTTACCACGCAGGGCCTAACAAATTCATAAGGACACACCTGCCGATAAGGCTACCATCGAATGGTCAGCGAGTCCACCCAAACCTCCTAACACCAATGAAATTTATTGTGCTGAATCCCCAATTCCTTCAAGAATGCTTCAAACTTTGACCCTACAAACTAGCGTATGTTGAATTACCACCTGACCCTTAGGCAATGGACCCATTATATCTACCCCCTAAACAGCAAAAGATATAGGAGATAAAATCGAATATATCTCTTCTGGTGGTTGATGTGGGATCGAACTATTCAGCTGACACAAATAACTACATGAATTCTCCGAAGGACATCAACAACTTCGGATGGAACCAAACCCTTTAATAATGGAGAAGAATAATCCCTTCGATAAAGATCATCATAAATAAGCACAAACTTGGCACGCTTGTACTTCACTTTTCTAGCCAGCATCTGAGCCGCAGAAAGAACGCCATCGATCCAGCACAGGTGTTCACTTCGGTAATAACCAATTTTGACAAGGCATCGGTATTGGATTCATCATTGTGATCAACCCCATCGTGGGTTATTTCTCTGAACCCAAATCTGATAGCATGTTACACTGATGCCCGAGGTAGAGTATCCATCTGCATACAGCGTCCACGAACTCTGATTCTGCCGAAGCACTGCAACGACTTTGTTGGACTCTTTAGCTTCTTGATTAGTGGATTTAATATACACGAATCAATATTTATTTCAAGTTTAAATTCGTAGTTATCTTCTTATTTTGTGTTCGTTTTCATTCGTTTCATGTTCTTTTATGTGTAGGGTGGTCTTGGAGGCAAGTGGTGAAGAAAGGCGGTCTTTTGGAGCAAAGTTGGAAAAATCCATGAGGTGGCAAAATTCCTTTAGCAGTGGACATGCCCGACGGGCCGGGGGTTTTGATTTCTGGAGTCTCCTGATTAGCTTTGAACTCTGTTGGGACTTGGTTTTTGGAACTTTTGTGATGCGCATGGACTCTAATAAGGAAGGACTTCGGCCAAAACATAAGGAGAGAGATATTATATTACAAAAAAAATCACACAACACAAGAAGCATAATACAGAGAAAAATTCCAGAATTTGACTTGCAAGCTTTGGAGGAGTAATTTGAAGAGATTTTCGTGACGGTTTAAATTCTAGGCTACGTGAAGGGTGTTCATCATTATTCTTCTCTTTTGTCTTTTATTTGTAATTGAAAGGATGTTTTCGTTAGATTATTCAGTTTTTAATTCATTCATTATGAACTAATTCGCTTATTAGGCTTGTGATGGATCCTTGGGTGAAACGATGATTTTACAACTTTGATCTCCAGTTAAAATATTTTCAATTTATCTATGTTAATTGGAGCGTAAATTTATGAATTGCTTAATCAACAATTCCTTTTGGATTTGAATGGAATTGAGAGAGGATATTCAAATCTAGACCTAGTTAATATAGCATGTGTCATGAATTTTGTGAATAGCAGATTCTTGAGTATTTTTAAGGTAGAGATATGTTTGACATCACATGTAATCGGATAGAGAACTTAAGCTTAAACCTTCTTTAATTTCAGTTCACATAGAGATATAGTGAGTTGGTTGATTTAGGTGTTTAACTTGTTTCTATCTTAATTGTGGATTTAAGTTAATCTGATATTAGTGTATCGAGAGGTGGTTAGTACTACATTCCTGTTCTTGATTAATAAAATGGGATATTAAATTGAGTTGGAATAAAGGTTTAAAAATCAAAGTGAAGCTTAGGGTGAAATCATAAGTCTAATTCTCCATCAATAGTTTGAAATTCCGGATTTTGATATTAGTGATTGTTTTGTGATAGTTTATTTATTTATTAATTTAGTTTCTATAATTTTAAACCATTGAATTGAATTGAATAGTTTAATAAAATTAGGATTAATAGAAAATTGATAATTAATTGTGAAGTTAAATTTCTTGTTAATTTGTCTTCCTGGGAACGATACTTTATTCACTACTATATTACTTGTTGACCACGTATACTTGCGTGTTTTGCGCGTATTGATTTTGCCCAACAAGTTTTTGGCGTCGTTGTATTTTTATGATATCAGTTTAATTAGTCTAGTTTTACTTAAACATTTTTGTTTTTGTTTTTCCTATTTCAGGTTTTTGACATTGGTTTATGCAAACACGATCCAAACATCCAGACTTGCTTCCTTTTGAGGAAGAAATTGAAAGAAGATTTCAGAGGTTAAGTAAGTGGATCAAGGAAATGAGGAACGAATTCAAAAATTCTGATAAAGAAGAAACAATGGCTGCCGAAGACCAGAAAGCGTTGAGGGATTTTTTAACACCTAAGGTGACTGATCTGTAGTCGAGCATCACGAGGCCTGCAATAGCTGCGAATACTTTTGAAATCAAGCATGGGACCATTCAGATGATGCAAAATTCAGTTCAGTTTGGGGGAATGGCAAATGACGATCCGAACGAGCATTTAATCAGTTTTCTGGAAATGTGAGACACGTTCAAGTACAATGGGGTGTCGGATGAGGCAGTGAGACTTCGCTTGTTCCCGTTCACTTTACGGGACAAGGCAAAGAGTTGGTTACATTCTCTGCCGCCGGGGTCGATAACTACGTGGGAAGACTTGGCTCAGAAATTCCTTGCCAAATTTTTCCCACCGGCGAAAACTGCTAAAATGAGGAATGACATAATGATGTTTGAGCAGCAAAATGGGGAGTCGCTATATGAGGCATGAGAGAAGGTACAAGGAATTACTTAAAAAGTACCCACATCATGGATTGCCCAAGTGACTGCAAATGAACACCTTTTATATCGGACTACATGGGAATGTCAGAACTAGTATTGACGCAGCGTCGGGCGGAGCATACATGAATAAGAGTTACGAGGAAGCCTACAATTTGATTAAAACCATGGCAGCAAATAACTACCAGTGGCCCACAGCAAGAATGACATAGGCAAAGGCGGATGGGATTTTGGAAGTAGATGGGGTGACAGCTATACAAGCACAGATTTCTGAGCTGTCCAAGAAGTTGGATTCTATGACAGGGGCTCAAGTTCAGTAGGTTGCGGTAGTATGTGAATTGTGTGCGGGTGATCATCTTACAGATCAGTGCGTAATTAATCCAGCATCCGTCCAGTTCCTAGGTAACTATAACAGAATCCTGTAGAATACATACCAAAACACCTACAACCAGTGGAATAGGAACCACCCATACTTCTCATGGATCAATAACAAGAAAAATCAAGCTCCACGACCATCATATCCCCCAGGTTTTCAGAGTCACCAACAACCGGAGGAAAAAGTTGATGACAGTAACGTAGTGGAAGGTAGCAGGGGTGAGGATAAGCAAAGTGAGGACATAAAGTTGAACAATAAGCCAATTGTTTATCCTCCACCACCGTTTCAGCAGAGGGTTCAAAAACAGAAATCAGATAAGCAGTTCGCAAAGTTTTTAGAAGTGTTCAAGAAACTACAGATTAACATCCTATTCGTAGAGGCCCTAGAGCAAATGTCGAGTTATGCGAAGTTCATGAAAGGAATTCTTTCGAGGAAAAAGAAATGGGAAGAATTTGAAACAGTGGCACTAACATAGAAGTGTAGTGCGGTGTTACAGCAGAAGCTACCACCAAAACTTAAAGACCCGGGGAGCTTTACTATCCCATGCACGATTTGGAAAATGTTGTTTAACAAATGTTTATGTGATTTGGGGTGAGTGTGAACCTTATGCCATTGTCAGTATACATAGAATTGGGTTTTCCCGTGCCAAAGCCTACAAATATTTCATTGTAGTTGGCAGATAGGTCAGTCACATATCCGAAAGGCATAATAGATGACATCCTGGTCAAAGTGGATAAGTTTATATTCCCTGTGGACTTTATCATTCTAGACTTCGAGGAGGATAAGAACATTCTTATTATCCTAGGGAGACCTTTCTTGTCTACGGGAAGGACAATCATAGACGTGTAAAAAGGAGAACTTACTATGAGAGTCCAAGATCAAGAAATCAAATTTAATGTGTTCAAGGCCATGAAATTCCCTACGGATGTGGAAGAATGTTTTCGGATGGATTTAATTGAGCAAATCATCAGTGAAGATATGAGCAAGAGTTTGGTCAACGATCTGTTAAAACAACTTTATTGGGGGATAAAGAAAATGACGACCCAGAATTTGTGGATTATTTACAGATGTTAGACTCATTTCCACGAGTTAGCCGATTCAGAGCAGCGTTTGAACCTTTTCACACTGAGGAGATAGCTGCAGAAAAACTGAAACCGTCATTGGAGGAGCCACCAACATTGGAACTTAAACCACTCCCTAAACATCTCAGGTATGCGTACTTAGGCAATTCAAATTCTTTACATGCAATTATTTCTACTGCACTTAACGAATTGCAGGAAGAAAAGTTGCTGAGGGTGCTTAGGGAACACAAATCAACGATTGCTTGGACGATTGTGGATATAAAGGGAATTAGCCCATCATTTTGCATGCACAAGATTCTGATGGAAGATGATGCAAGACCGTCGGTGGAGCATCAACGTCGACTTAACCATATTATGAAGGAAGTGGTAAAGAAGGAAATTCTGAAATTATTGGATGCCGGTATCATATATCCAATTTTCGACAGTAAGTGGGTTAGTCCGGTTCATTGTGTGACAAAAAAGGGGGGAATGACTGTGGTACATAATGAGGATAACGAGTTAATTCCAACAAGAACAATGACATGTTGGAGGGTGTGCATCGATTATAAGAGGTTGAATAAGTAAACCCAAAAAGATCACTTCCCGCTACCCTTTATCGATCAAATGTTAGACAGATTAGCGGGACATGAGTACTACTGTTTATTGGATGGATACTCGGGCTATAACCAGATCACCATCGCTCTTGAGGATCAAGAAAACACAACATTTATATGCCCTTACGACACATTTGTATTCAAGAGGATGTCATTCGGGTTATGCAATGCACCTGCAACTTTCCAACGGTGTATGATGGCCATTTTTTCAGATATGGTGGAGAAAAATGTTGAAGTCTTCATGGATAATTTTTCGGTCTATGGAGATAACTTTGATACTTGCCTAGGGAATCTGGTTATGGTATTGCAGCGATGTAAGGATACAAACCTCATACTCAATTAGGGAAAATGCCACTTCATGGTTGAAGAAGGCATAATTTTGGGCCATAAGGTGTCGGCTCAAGGATTGTAGGTGGACAAAGCAAAGCTGGAAACAATCGAGAAACTGCCTCCACCGAGCTCTGTTAAGGGTATTAGAAGTTTTCTGGGGAATGTTGGGTTCTACAGAAGGTTCATAAAAGATTTCTCTAAGATTGCAAAACCTCTATGCAGTCTTTTAGAGAAGGATGCTACTTTCAGTTTTATTGCGGAATGCAAGTCAGCGTTTGAATTATTGAAGAAGAAATTAACTACAGCCCCCGTGATAGTCGCACCAAACTAGAATATGCCATTTGAGCTTATGTGTGATGCGAGCGACTATGCGGTTGGGGCTGTTTTGGGCCAAAGACGAGACAAGGTGTTTCACGCCATATACTATGCAAGCAAAACACTCACATACACTCAAATGAATTATGCAACCACAGAAAAGGAATTGCTTGCAGTGGTGTACGCGTTTGACAAATTCTGGGCATACTTGATCGGGACTAAGGTGATAGTCTACATGGACCATTCGGCGATTCGGTACCTAATAACGAAAAAAGATGCTAAGCCACGCCTTATCCGATGGATTCTCCTAATTCAAGAGTTTGACTTTGAAATTAAAGATAGAAAGGGGACGGAGAATCAAGTTGCCGACTATTTATCAAGGCTGGAAAATCCGGAGAAAAAGGAAGAAGATAGATGTGCAATCAACGAGTCATTCTCGGATGAACAACTATTTGGGTTAAATGCAGAATTTCCTTGGTATGCAGATTTCGTGAATTATCTGGTGAGCAACATGCGTCCCCCTGATCTTACACGACAACAGAAAAAGAATTTCTTCATGAAATCAAGTGGTACATGTGGGATGAGCCTTATTTATTCAAACAGTGCACCGACAAGATGATTAGAAGGTGTATCCCCTATAGTGAAGTGCACAACATACTGTAGGAATGCCATTCATCGGCATATGGGGGACATTATGAGAGTGAGCGCACCGCGAAAAAGGTGCTTCAAGCCGAGTTTTATTAGCCGACATTGTTTAAAGACGTCCACCAATTTGTGAAAACATGTGATAGATGTCAAAGGGTGGGGAACATCTCTAAACGGAATGAGATGCCCCTACAAACAATTCTTGAAGTGGAAATCTTTGATGTATGGGGCATAGATTTCATGGGGCCATTCCCTTCGTCTTTGAGCAATCAGTATATTCTACTCACGATGGATTACGTCTCGAAGTGGGTTGAAGCTGCAGCACTACCATCCAACGATGCCAAGGTGGTCCTCAAATTCCAACAGAAAAACATTTTCATGAGGTTTGGCACGCCAAGAGCAATAATCAGTGACGATGGTAGTCATTTTTGCAATAAGGCATTAACAGCTCTTTTGACACAGTATGGGGTTAACCACAATGTAGCGACAACGTATCACCCTCAAACAAATGGGCAGGCTGAGGTCTCAAACCGGGAAGTAAAGAAAATATTGGAGAAAGTAGTAAATCTGAGTCGTAAGGATTGGTCACTTCGGTTGGACGATGCATTATGGGCATACCAGACTGCGTACAAAATACCAATCGGGATGTCACCATATCAACTACTGTACGAGAAGGCATGTCACTTACCGGTCGAACTACAGCACAAGGCTTATTGGGCAGTTCAAAAACTAAATTTAGATCAAGCAGCTGTAGGGGAAAAAAGACTACTTCAACTGAATGACCTCGACGAATTCCGTCTTTACGCCTATGAGAACTCCAAATTATACAAAGAAAAGGTGAAAAGATGGCACGACCAGAAAATTGTGCATCGAACATTCGAGCCGGGTCAATCAATCCTCTTGTTCAACTCACGGCTACTATTGTTCCCAAGAAAGCTTAAGTCGAGATGGTCAGGACCATTCACTATAAAGCGAGTATTCCCTCATGGCGCCGTTGAACTCTACAGTCGTAACCTATTAGAGACGTTCAAGGTCAATGGTCAATGGATAAAGCATTTGTTACAACCCCAAAATAGGTCCATTCCATCCAACCTATTCTGAGTCGCCAAATACATAGTACAAAAAGCAACTACAATTTTATTACAACAATTATCGTGCAAAATACAACAACACATATACTGTGAGTTTGGATACAAATATATACCAACTGTGACTCTCATCCCAACCTTGGATAGCACGTCACAATGGCACCTTACATAAAGGTATAGTCAAAAACTGTTTTAGAAATTAAAATCTTTGGGAAGTGCTCAAAGAAACCTTCGTACATGGGAGGCCATGCTTCTAGGTTATGATAGAAATCATATGGCCACAGAATTATCCTTGGTTGACCCAATAGACCCCAAAGAAAAACGAGAAGATTACTATCATATTCTTCCCAATGGTGAGTCTTCTTTTGACATATCATTATCTCCACTGTCTCTAATTGAGGATTATACTTCAAACAAACACCAAGATTATATAGGTAGTGCTCGTAAATATACTCAGCAAGTGGATGAGCACAACTCTGTCTTATGATGACACGAGGTTGTATGTCATTAGACATCTTGTATGATAGTGGCAAAACACCCTTCCAACGTTGGGTTCGCCTCACCCTAGTTGATTCACCAAATATAACTACTAAATGATGACCACAGTTCTATTCCCCTGTTACCCCTGCTCGACCCAACTACACTCTTATTACCTGAAAGGAATTGTGAAGCAAAAGGGTGAGCACAAGTAGCTCAGTAAAGAATATCATGACTAAAGATAATTAAATTATCAATAGCCTTCATCAATAATAAATCAGAGATTTAGAACATATGGTAGATGATAAAAATTTCAACCATAGTTGCAGCGGAACGAGCAATCCATTAGAAGAGTCAAATAGACTATAAAGTCTATTATCTTCTCCATGTTAAAAATTCACCAACAATGTTTTATCCCTGTAATATCAATCAACAATTCTGGTCCACAATCATATGAATAACTCATAATCATAATTGTAATTCTAAATTCCTCTTCTCATCCAGGACGAAGATAATTTTCATCACCTATCTTTACCTGAAACATCAAAGATCATGGTTACACCAAATCATATTTCCTGTTCATAATCATACTAATAACTTCATCTTTGCACTACGGCCAAAGATATTTGTCAACAGTTCAACTTTACACTACTGGCCAAAGATATTCAACAACATATCATCTTTGCACTACGGGCTAAAGATATTCATCAACAATTCATCTTTGCACTACAGGTCAAAGATATTCCTCAACAGTTCATATTTGCACTTACATGCCAAATATATTCATCAACAGTTCATATTTGCACTACAGGCCAAATATATTCATCAACAGTTCATATTTGCACTACAGGCCAAATATATTATTATCTCAAAGAAATATATAATCATTTCAAAATTTATATAAACAATAATTATAACCATGTTGATCAATTCACCTTTGCACTTAAGCTAAAGATATTCAATTATAAATCCAATGGTCATGATCATACCAGTCAACCATTCAACTTTGCACTACTGGCCAAAGAGAACCCATAGTCATGATCATACCAAAAATCTACCAATCTTTACACTCAAGTCAAAGAAAAATATCATCATTAAGGTTATAAAAATGTTATATATGATAATAAAAATAATATGACCAACATATAGTTTTAATCTCAAGAGTAATATTCATAAATCAACTATAATTTGGTCAGAAAAAGAAACCAATTTTGTCATGAATAGTACCCGTGAATAGTAACTCATAAATAGTAACTCATGAATAGTAACTCATGAATAGTAACTCGTGAATAGTAACTCATAAATAGTAACCCCGACATGAAAAAGGTAGAAATTTCACAATAAAATCCATACCAATATTTCGGTATAATGATATTGAAAGAATAATATTTCTTAAGCTTATAAACAATTTATTTTAATTGTTTACATTTTACTAAATAATGCATTTAATTATTCTAAAATGCCAAACTCATAAGATTTCATCACCAATAACCAAAACCCTCATTAAAAATCAGTATATACCTCATGTAGGATTCTCAAGCCATAAAATCCTATTTTCTAATTTTCTTACTTCACATAACATATTTAATTCATTTACTCATAACTAGTCCATTTTCATGAAAAATACCAAATCAGTTCCAAAAATATTTTTTTCTGGAATTTTACAGAATATAGTCCCATATTGAACATATATTTTTCTCAGAATTTTTAAAATTCATTTTCTATTTTTCATATGGTCAAAACCGCCGAATATTTAGACATTTATCACAAATTGTACTTTTATCTAAAAATTTCGAAATTCACAAAGTACACTGATATTATATAGATGTACTCTCAATAAAAATTTCATCAATTTTGGAGTTAACCACAAGGAGTTATAAGTGGTTACTTTTAAAATAGTATTTTCCCGTAAAATTCATAACTCTTAATCTATACATCCAAAAATCACCATTTTTGGACACAATCAATAAAACTAGTCAAAATTTCATTTTAAATTTTTCCAGAATTTTCTGAAGGTCTGAAAAGTTACGAAACATGAAAAACATAACAACCCTTAAAATCCCTTACCTCAAAAGAGCAGTATTTCTGACTTGAATATCGAATATAACGCTGAACGAACTTGCGTCGTATAGCAACACTCAAGATATCTAAATACTAACAAAAATATGCTTGATAATATAGAGAGAGAAAACTTATGTTTCTGGTGTGTTTTTCAATTCTAACATAAGCACCTATTTATAGGAAAATGCTAGAACGCCATAGGAGACTAAAATAATAAAATATATTATTTCTTTTTCTTCTTCCAGGCCACCTCAATTTGTCAAGCCAGCCACCAGCCATCTTTGAACCAAAAGGTTGCAACCCATGTGTTGATAACCAAGTGGGTCCCACCCATAAATTAATAAAAATCATTTTATTTTCTGAAATTTTAACAATTCATAGAAAATAGACCGTTTATCAGAAAAATATGAATTTTATTTCCATTCTGCTTGAAATCGAATTCTCTACAACTTTGTAGCTTTGAGTTTTTCCAAATTTCAAACCAAAAATATCTGAAATCCACAAACGAATGATTTTTAATACCTCAACACCGACAAAATACTGATAAAACACCTCAACATTAATTCTTTCATTTTTATCCACATAAAAATAAATATATTCATCATTTATATCCACATAAAATAAATATTTCCTTATCATATAAATCAATAATTAATTATTCATAAATAATATTATAGAATCACAATAATGACAACCAGGTAGTTCCCAGGAAAGCGGGGGCTTTCCGATAAGGATTTTTCCTTACTAGCGCGCAATTAGGTGACCAAACCTCTCCTTGACAGAACTTTCTAGACATTGCCAATAATGTTATCTAATAATATTATTCAAATAATATGAATTATTGATCTGATAATGGAGATACTGTGCAGTGAAATTATTGAAACAACAATAATATAAAATATCAACGCAGCAATTATTGAATCAATAAAATAAAATATTGAACAGTAATTATTGTAACAATTATTGAGTAGTGCCTTCTTACGTAAGAATCAATAATTCAAAAATACTGTGCAATACCGTGTGCTACTGTGCAATAACGTGTATTACTGTATTTTAACCACCGGGTATTCCAACAGTGTTAACGGTAACAACTACGTCGTTATTTGTAAAAACTCAAATTTGTCGTTTTCTTCATCCGACAGTTATCCGTTATGGGGCCTACAAATGGTTGTGTCGTCGTACGAATATTCCCCGACAGAAAGAATATTCCACGACCAAACGAATATTTCCCGATAACAATGAATATTTTATAACCACTTATGTATTTTGAAAAAAATTCATATATCACCCTTAACTTTACCATTTTATCAATTTAACCATTTACTGAATAGTAATTATAAGAACAATTGAATATTTTTATTTCATAAATTTTGGGGTCTTACAGCATTACTGGGTGGCGAGTCAAACTGGGATGTCGTAAACATTACCCTCGCCGATACACAGTGAAATATGGAGTAGTCAGGCTGAACAACTTAAAATCAAGCGCTAATTGGGAGGCAACCCAATATTTTGTTATTTGTTCATAATTTTATTTATAATTGTTAGAATATAGTTTTTATTAAGTATTAGGTAGGTATTATAGAGTAAAAGTTTTGTTGAAACTCTAAATCATACTCCAAGTCATCAATAATCTAACATCTTGCATGTTTATGGTTGCAGGAGGAGTCAAAAGTGAGTAAGAGCAACAACGGGCAAGAAAAGACGGAAAAAAAAGTAACTTTTGATCTGTACATTTTGGAGCCACAAATCCGGAGTCAGGGGGCATGCCCGCTGGGGTGGGCCACTTAGCCTAGTACCCCCCGCCGTGGGGGGGGGGTCCTGGAAACTGGGCATACAAATTCAGTAGTCACACAGCCCCACGCCCACATGTGTTCATTTTGTTAATCGACTCTTTCTTATTTCTCCTACATACCACCCACGATTGACAACTCCTAAAAACTTACTCCTACCCATTACCTAAATCCATTGCACCCACTTCACCCCACGAATTCCACTACCCCACATCATTAAGTACACGAATTCCTCTCCCCCATAACACCTCTATATAAACCCTATCACTCAATCCCCATTATCACCACATACACTCCACTCCTTCTACACAAGGCCACGAGTTTCAGCAACTTTTGGGGACTTGAGAACACAATTCTACTTCATTTTCATCTCTTCTCCACGGAATTACCATAAAAAACTTAGTTTGGGGGAAGAACGGACTGTGCACGCCACGTGTTCGACAGTTTGGGTAAACCAAGTTTGGGTGGTATTAGGGTGTCTACAACAATCAATGGCTTCTCTACCGACATCCGAACGCCAACGGGGAGAGAGTTCAAGATCCGCACAACCAATTCTACCACCCCGCATATTCGACCGCCGAAAATTCAAAAGTGTCACTGCCGCCGACCAGTACGATTATATGGTTACCAAGGCTCTTACACCGGAGCGGGGGTTGGCTCCCGATGCCCATGACGGTGAGATGATGCAACAAATTTATCAGCAAGGGTGGGTCAAATTCACAAAAGAGCCCGAGCCTGCCGCTGTGAATATCGTCAAGGAATTCTATGCGAACGCCGAGGATAAGGAATTGTTCAATGCCTTTGTGCGGGGTCGCACGGTCCCGTTCAGTGCTGATGCAATCAATACATACTATCAGTTGAGGGTAACTCGCCAATGCTAGTACACCCATATGAGGGATTTCGACCCTGACTTTGAGGAGGTTATCAAGAACATGACCAAGCCGGGTATAACATGGATAAAGGGTCGGAAGGGCGGCACGGTGTTTCACAGCAAAGACCTCAGTCGATACGAAAAAATCAGGTATGCCTTCCTATGTGCCAAATTGCTACCGTCCATGCACACCTCGGACATGACCAAGGAGAAGGCACTCCTCCTTTACGCCATCGTGTAAGACTTTATCATAGACATCGGGGCCATTATCTATTTTTCTATTCGACGATGTCTAAGGGGCAACTTTTGAGGCAGCTGACCACACTCATCGCTCATTTATGGGTTGTGTCGTCAAGCCAGAGTGAGATGGTCCGATGATGAGCCCACGCAGATGCCGCTGCAGCTACTAGACAACAAAATGATAGCGCGGTATTCAGTGTGGCCCGGTGGCGAATCGCATCCTAGAGGTTTAGGATTTATTTTTCCATCAGCTTCGGAGGACGAAGCTGAAGCAGAAGATACCTCTAAGGACGAGGATGAAGCTATGGGAGATCAAGGAACCGAGCAGGTACCACAAACCGAGGTAATATCCAGTCCTCAGTTCCTTGAGTTCCAAAATCAGGTGATTGCGCACAATAAGGCATCACGTCGGGAAATGCGGTGATTGACAATGCGACAAGATCACATGTTTGATGTTATGAACGCATCTTTAGCCTCACTCAACACAACCCTTTAAAGTTTCAACCCGGCGGCTCAATATCCATATCAACAACCCGGACCACTGCCGCGATATCCACCAAGTGATTCTGATGGGGAAGAGCAACAACCACCTCCTCAGACTTAAGAGATAACAGGGAAGTCCTCACGCACTTATTTTTGATTATGCATCCAATGGGGACATTGTATTACTTAAGTTTGGGGGAGTTAAATTCATGTTTGCATGCATATGTAGTATTTAGGGTTAAAACTTGTCATTTTAGATTCCAGTGTTGCATAGTTATTTAGCAAGAATAGCATGATATAGCTTAGGTGCATACATAGTAGCTTAGGTTATTCTTGACATTGCATTGTGTTTAGTTTATTGTGTTTATTTTAGTTTATTGTGTTTATTTCTGTTATTATCATATTCAATGTTAAAAAAAAGAAAAAAAGAAAAAAAATTAGGTAAATATTGTGTTTGCATATGTCCAATAGTGCTGCAGTTTATGTTATTTGTGGGCCAATGATGAGATTGTGAACAAGTTAACCAATACAGAATTGATTATTAGAACTGTGATATAATTTCTGTTATGAATCGAATCTTGCACTTGTTTGAAACTGTTATAAAAAGGTTAGCACGTTAATAACATCTTTGTTGACTGATCAGTTCCAATTGATACATAAATAGTTTCTAAAGGATAATGCTGGGGTGAATAAGAAAACGACAAGGATAGGCAGTAAAGGCTAAAATTAGGCAAGAACCTAAGTTTGGGGGAGTATATGTGGGGTATATAAGCTTAAATAAATAAATAAATATATATATATATGAAGAGAAAAAGAAAAGGGTATACATTGTGACTAGTCTTGTTTCGGAGCCTTTGTTACTTGAGCAAGTACGCCCGAGTGGATTGTATTTACACCTAGCGCCCTAAGGTCTTTTATGGTCTGGGAGTCATTGGTCGAAAGCTCGCTAAGGGGTAACACTGTTAGCCTAATGAGATGAGACATTGCACAGTCACTTATGTATATTAAAATAAAACGGGAAAAGAGCAAAAAGCCCCCGTGGAAAAAAAAGAAAAAAATGAAATAAAAGAAGTATCAGTACCCTGCATAAACCCTTGAATTTGGTATTCCGTAGTTTTAGTTGTAGTTGGAATATGCCTATTTTTGACATTTTTAAGTTTGCACTATATGATTCCTTCTAAGAAATTACTTATGTGTTGAATTGGAGCCCGTATCAATTTTCATAGATGTTGAACACACACACACACACACTATATCAGTGATAATTGCTCATGATTTGAGAATTAATATGAAACCTGGATTGATTTTGGTAATTCATATTGTAGAGTTGCTTGTTTTCTCTGAGGCCGATGGGATCATTTAGTTTCTGCGATATTGTTGGATTCGTAGGCAGCTAGATTTTATTTATTTCATATCATTGCATTGCATAGCATGTAGTTTGTTTTGTGCTCGAGGACTAGCACGGTTTAAGTTTGGGGGATTTTGATTACTGGATTTAATATACACGAATCGATGTTCATTTCAAGTTTAAATTCGTAGTTATCTTCTTGTTTTGTGTTCGTTTTCACTCGTTTCATGTTCTTTTATGTGTAGGGTGGTCTTGGAGGCAAGTGGTGAAGAAAGGCGGTCTTTTGGAGCAAAGTTAGAAAAATGCATGAGGTGGCAAAATTCGTTTAGCAGTGGACATGCCCGCCGGGGCGGGCTATATTGGCATTGTACCCCCCGTCGGGGCTCTTGATTAGCTTTGAACTATGCCGGGACTTGGTTTTTGGGACTTTTGTGATGCGCGTGGACTCTAATAAGGAGGGACTTTGGCCAGAACATAAGGAGAGAGATATATTACATTACAAAAAAAAAATCACACAGCACAAGAAGCATAATACAGAGAAAAATTTCAGATTTTGACTTGCAAGCTTTGGAGGAGTAATTTGAAGAGATTTTTGTGACGGTTGCAATTCTAGGCTACGTGAAGGGTGTTCATCATTATTCTTCTCTTTAATCTTTTATTTGTAATTGCAAGGATGTTTTCGTTAGATTATTCAGTTTTTAATTCATTCGTTATGAACTAATTCACTTATTATGCTTGTGATGGATCCTTGGGTGAAACAATAATTTTACAACTTTGATTTCCAGTTTAATAAAATATTTTCAATTTATCTATGTTAATTGGAGCGTGAATTTATGAATTGCTTGATCAACAATTCCTTGTGGATTTGAATGGAATTGAGAGAGGATATTCAAATCTAGACCTAGTTAATATAGCATGTGTCATGAATTTTGTGAATAGCAGATTCTTGATTATTGTTAAGGTAGAAATATGCTTGACATCGCATGTAATCGGATAGAGAACTTAAGCTTAAACTTTCTTTAATTTTAGTTCACATAGAGATATAGTGAGTTGGTTGATTTAGGTATTTAACTTGTTTCTATATTAATTGTGGATTTAAGTTAATCTGGTTTTAGTGCATCGAGAGGTGGCTAGTACTACATTCGTGTTCTTGATTAATAAACTAGGATATTAAATTGAGTTGGAATAAAGGTTTGAAAATCAGAGTGAAGCTTAGGGTGAAATCATAAATATAATTCTCCATCAATTGTTTAAAATTCCGGATTTTGATATTAGTGATTGTTTTGTGATAGTTTATTTATTTATTAATTTAGTTTCTATAATTTTAAACCATTGAATTGAATAGTTTAATAAAATTAGGATTAATAGAAAATTGATAATTGTGAAGTTAAATTTCTTGCTAATTTGTCTTCGTGGGAACGATACTTTATTCACTACTATATTACTTGTTGACCACGTATACTTGCGTGTTTTGCGCGTATTGATTTTGCCCAACAATTTTTTGGCGCCGTTGAATTTTTACGATATCAGTTTAATTAGTCCAGTTTTACTTAAACATTTTTGTTTTTGTTTTTCCTATTTCAGGTTTTGGACATTGGTTTATGTAAACACGATCCAAACATCCAGACTTGCTTCCTTTTGAGGAAGACATTGAAAGAAGATTTCAGAGGTTAAGTAAGTGGATCAAGGAAATGAGGAACGAATTCGAAAATTCTAATAAGGAAGAAACAATGGCTGCCGAAGACCAGAAAGGCGTTGAGGGATTTTGCAACACCTAAGGTGACTGATCTGCAGTCGAGCATCACGAGGCCTGCAATAGCTGCGAATACTTTTGAAATCAAGCATAGGACCATTCAGATGATGCAGAATTCAGTTCAGTTTGGGGGAATGACAAATGACGATCCGAACGAGCATTTAATAAGTTTTCTGGAAATGTGCGACACGTTCATGTACAATGGGGTGTTGGATGAGGCAGTGAAACTTCGCTTGTTCCCGTTTACTTTACGGGACAAGGCGAAGAGTTGGTTACATTCTCTGCCACCGGGGTCGATAACTACGTGGGAAGACTTGGCTCAGAAATTCCTTGCCAAATTTTTCCCACCGGCGAAAACTGCTAAAATGAGGAATGACATAACGATGTTTGAGCAACAAAATGGGGAGTCGCTAAATGAGGTATGGGAGAGGTACAAGGAATTACTTAGAAAGTGCCCACATCATGGATTGCCCAAGTGGCTGCAAATGAATACCTTTTATAACGGACTATATGGGAATGTCAGAACCAGTATTGATGCAGCGTCGGGCAGAGAATTCATGGCTAAGAGTTACGAGGAAGCCTACAATTTGATTGAATCCATAGCGGCAAATAACTACCAGTGGCCCACAACAAGAATGACACATGCAAAGGCGGCTGGGATTTTGGAAGTAGATGGGGTGACAGCTATACAAGCACAGATTTTTGCGCTGTCCAAGAAGTTGGATGCTATGACAGGGGCTCAAGTACATTAGGTTGCGGTAGTATGTGAATTGTGTGCGGGTGATCATCTTATATATCAGTGCATAATTAATCCAGCATCTGTCCAGTTCATAGGTAATTATAACAGAATCCCGCAGAATACATACCAAAACACCTACAACTAGGGGAATAGGAACCACCCAAACTTCTCATGGATCAATAACCAGCAAAATCAAGCTCCACGACCATCATATCCCCCAGGTTTTCAAAGTCACCAACAACCGGTTCAACATCAGGAAAGAAAATCAGATTTCGAGTAAATGGTATCGAAATTCATAATTGGCAATGAGGCAACAATGAAAAATCAAGCAATGATAATGAAAAATCAAGAGATGGCTATCAAGAATTTAGAAAATTAGATAGGACATATGGCGTTAGCATTGAATAATAGACCACAAGGAACGTTACCAAGCGACGCTGAGAGAAATCTGAAGGGAAGTCATGAGCAATGTCAATCAGTTATGTTGAGAAGTGGAAACCTTCTTTAATTTCAGTTCACATAGAGATATAGTGAGTTGGTTGATTTAGGTGTTTAACTTGTTTCTATCTTAATTGTGGATTTAAGTTAATCTGGTATTAGTGCATCGAGAGGTGGCTAGTACTACATTTGTGTTCTTGATTAATAAACTAGGATATTAAATTGAGTTGGAATAAAGGTTTGAAAATCAGAGTGAAGCTTAGGGTGAAATCATATGTCTAATTCTCCATCAATTGTTTGAAATTCCGGATTTTGATATTAGTGATTGTTTTGTGATAGTTTATTTATTTATTAATTTAGTTTCTATAATTTTAAACCATTGAATTGAATAGTTTAATAAAATTAGGATTAATAGAAAATTGATAATTGTGAAGTTAAATTTCTTGCTAATTTGTCATCGTGGGAACGATACTTTATTCACTACTATATTACTTGTTGACCACGTATACTTGCGTGTTTTGCGCGTATTGATTTTGCCCAACACTTCTCCCTATCTATTAATAACTTATTTCATCATCCCTAAGGACATGGCTTACTTAGTAAATCGGGTGCTGCTTACCCCCAACTTCACGCACCAAAATTGCTCCCACTGCCAACGAACTAGGTGCCATATACAAATACAATGGCTCAGCAGGAGCGGGCTTCACCAACAAAGGAGCCGAAGAAAGATAGGTCTTTATTCCCTGGAAGACGTCTTTACATTCTGAAGTCCACTGGAACATCTTAGCATTCTTCGGCAAATAACTTTCCACGTATCAAAGATCGGCAAATAAATTTCTGCCGATTTGGACATAAACCTCCTCAAAGCTTCTTATGAACAGTCTGGTCTTTTCCATTAGAACCTATAGCTATAGACGGACTTCTCCGATGATGAGTATCCACAGGGCAGTGTGTCCTCAGCGGATTCTCATGAGTGTGACCCCTAGATCTACTTCGGTGGGGAATTCTGTCACTGTAGTGAGAATACCCAAGGCGGTGTACCTTCTTTGTATTCTTCGACCATACTCCCGAGAACCGATAGGATAAAGTGCCCTCTTTGGTCTCTCAGGTGTATGGATCCTTGATCTGCTTCGACCATAATCCCGAGAACCGATAGGGTAGAGTGCCCTCTTCTGTATCTCAGGTGTATGGCTTCTTGATCTGCTTCGGTGCAGAGCCCATTCGCCGCGGCGAGAACACTCAAGGCGGAATGCCTTCTTTGTATTCTCGAGTGAATATCCTCTTTAGCTGATCCCTCGTCTGCTTTGACCATTTTCCCGGGAACCGATAGGGTAGAGTGCCCTCTTCGGTCTCCCAGGAGTATGGCTTCTGGGTCATCTTCGGTCACAAGGTTGGCCTCGAGACATATCTTCAGAGTGTATAGGCTTCTTTCCGCTGTTTCAGAAGAACTTCCAAAACTTTATCATCTTCTTCGACCACCCTGGCCAACTTGAACGCTCTGTCAGTCTGACCATCTCGGTATAGGGTTCTACGTAGTGTGCCTTCTACCCTTTCCCGATACTGATCAGGTCTTTGCCAACAGTATAAATTAATCTTCTTCTGTCATCAAAATGGGCTCTCGAACGAGAATCCTTAGAAACCATGGATTTCGATGTAGAATAGCTACAATTTGTGATTGAAAACTTCAAAAACACTAGAAAACAGCCCCTCCTAGCGCCAATGTTAATGCCAAGATCGTTCCACGCGTCCCAATCACGTAAGACACATCCAACCCTACACAGTAAACACGACAACATTAAAAGCTTGACGGCTTCGACCGTCGGGGGACAGCTCTGGCGTGAGAGTTAGTACAGGCGATCACAAGGTTAAAAATAGAGGAATAAAATATCTAGAGTCTTGAGAGAGAATGAATCAGTTACCTTCCAATTTGTGTGATCCATGCCTCATATACTCCAAAGTCCGGTTTGTCCTGTATGCAACTGACTTCCCCGGGCCCACAACCTTCAGCCGACTAAGCCCTGTCCAATCCTCATTAAATACAATGCAGAGATGACAGTCAAAGCTTATCCTCATAATCATCACCGGTCAAAGCCCAAGTGGAACCATACTCACCTAATGGTTCGGCCCACTGTCTCGGCCCAATACTCCATAGACTCCAAATAAAGATATTATCCACTCAATTGGTCGGCCCAAAACTTTCAAGACCCCTACCCAACGTGTCTAAAGTATTATGGCCCAACCGTTCTTTTCGCCTATATTTGCACCGGCCAACCATTGTCACGGTATGATTTTCAACCATAATTACGACTGTTACATATATATATATATATATGCGCGTGTGTATATATGTATGTCTAAAATATTGGTCTTTGTATTTCAGTTGATCATTATTAGACCGATGATGATCACTAGTGTATCAATAGAGTTCAAGCCTCTTCCTTTACCGTGCAAGATCACATATTTGAATCTAGCCCTTAACAGAAATTTGAACTGAATCCTTCTCTAGATTCTCCCTAGGCTCTAGGATGATATGTATCTCTAGAATTCAATTGAAATAAAATGTTTCTTTTATAAAAAAATGTTAATAAAAAGAGTTGATCTTTGTTATGCAACAATTAATTTTAACTAATAGTCCATCCGTTCCTTAATATAAGTCGTTTTAGAGAAATATTTTTGTTCCTAAATATAAGTCGTTTGAGAATTTCAAGTAATCATTAATTGCTTAGTTTTCAATATTATCCCAAGTAATAAATATAACTTTGGTTCTCTCACTATTTTTTGCCCAATAAATAACACTCTCTTCTTTCAATATAAGGGCAATATAGACAATTGATAGTATATTTAATGATATACAATTATTTTCTTAATACTTGCTCACAACTCTAAAACGACCTATATTAAGGAGCGGAGGGAGTATTAAATTTAGACCGTCTGAAATTCAAATCCTACTTTAACTTCAAATCTAAACTTAGTGGCATAAGGGATATTGCATCTTTATGGTCAACTAAGATCTTCATCGAGCAGCCCGCGCCTTCAGTTTTCCGACAAGGTCAGCTTGAAACTGTAAACTCCTGGTACCCACAAATCTATCTAATAAAATACAAATGATTTTGAATTTTCCGCTCACTCAATAAATCATCTGGGCCGTCCAAAGTTTGGGATAAATCTCACCATCCATCTATCTAATAAAATACAATCTATCTAATTTTATCTATCTATATCTATATTTTATATATCTAATTATATCTAATAAAATACAAATGATTTTAAATTTTTCGCTCACTCAATAAATCATTTAGTTCGTCCAAAGTTTGGGATAAATCCCACAATCCATCTATCTAATAAAATACAAATGATTTTGAATTTCTCGCTCACTCAATAAATCATATGAATCGTCCAAAATTTAAAATAAATCTCAACGTCCATAGTGCCGGAGGCACGGGACTGTTGCTAGTAATAAATATATAGTCTTAGTAATGGGGACAATTAGTCCTTGGAAGACCATTCATAACAACATGATGACCACACAAAAATGCCAAGGAAAAAATTTATAATATATTAATTTCTCTTCGCGTTTATATTTGTTACAGATTTCTTATCCTCTAAAACATGTTATAATTTTTTATTTTATTTTATTTAATTTTCTCCATGATAAGTTGTAAAACTATTCCATCTGGTTGAAACTAAATTGAAATCTATATGTTAATATTTTAATTTTATAATGCTATAATTAGTGTTTTAATTTTTTACAAAACTTTTTCATCTTATAAAAATGTATTTTATACAAAAACTGCAATCAATGTATTTTATCAATAAGTATATTGTCTTCATATAAAAATGTATAATATCGCAATAGCTTCATGTTGTGTCAATTTCGGTAACCACACTAAAAAATGGTTCCCTACAACGACGCCAAAAATTTATTGTCTGAATTGAGTATTGACGATTTATGTGCAAGCATACATGATCAACAAGTAATAAAGTGATAAGTAGAGTATCGTTCTCAGGAGGAATATGCTAATAATTTTAACCAAGTACTAACTTTATATCAATTCAATTTTATTTAAAACAAAGTTTAAATTATGAACTAAAATTAATTACTCTAAAACAAATAAATTCTTAAGCATGGATTACTATCAAATGTAAAGCTAAGATCACAATTTCTCCCAATCCCTGTCTAAATCTCTTTACTCTCTTTTCAATTAATTAATCATACTAAATCGTTATCCGAGAATTCACAATTATCTATAATAAGGTTTTCAAACTCGGACCGGACCGTCGGTCGAACCGAAAAAAACCGGACCCGGTTCACTCAACGGTCCGGTTTGGACCACTAAACCACTTCTGCTCAAAAACCGTTCAGAACCGGTGAACCGACGGTTGAACCGGTTGACCCAGTGAACCAGTGACCGGTTCACGGGTTTGACCGGTTCTCTCCTTAAAGATTAAAAAAAATATTACGGATTTTATTTTATTTTAGCAATTTAGTTGAGACTTTGCTTGGTATTTTACATATTTTTGCATTCATTTAATCAAACACTTGAACTTGTGGTTGAATTTCGGAATTTGAATGTATCTTAGAGATGTTTAGTTTTTTTTTTGTTGATAAATTGATTAATTTTACATATTTACTAAATATTATATACAATATATAATAATAATTAATATAATTAATTATTTATTATTTATTACATATTAATGACGTCACTGGGTCAATAACGGTCCGACCACCGGTTGGACCAATGACCCATCCACCCAGTAACTTTTCCGGTTCGATTACCGGTCCGGGTTTAAAAACTTTGATCTATAAGCCCCTTTCAATAGTCATATTGAAATATCATGTCTAATTAAATCACTATATGTCTATGTGAATTAACTTAGAACAAGATTCATTAAGATCAGATTGCCACAATGATTCCATACGGGATATAGGTATATGTCTATCCTACACACAAATCAAGTTATCTTAAGAAGAATAAACTAGACGCATGTTATCATATTCATATCTAAACCTATAATCCATTTGTCAATTTCATACAGGTTATCACAATAATTGTTAGCTAGACAATTATCACTAAGTAAAAAATATGAAAAATATGATAAATGACTCAAATATGATCAATAATAACCAATATGAAAGTAATTTAATTAAAACTAAACATCGAGTTCTATTGTAATCTTAATTAAAAATTAGTTTATAGTAAAATTATGGAACATCCTCAGATAATAAAAGAAGGGATAAAAGAACAAATGTGCTATAGCACGATCCTTCTCCAATTTCTGCTCTCCTTGGCGTCTCCCTTCCGTTCCGATCTACAATCCCAGCTTCCTATGTATATATGAATGAATCCCCTTTATTATCGTCATAGATCATATATATAAGCTCTCATGCAGCCCTAAGATGGACAATCCTCGCCCAACTCAAATTAACTTATCATTAAGTCGAATAAGATAGCACAACACTTAACCAGCCAAGTCTCGCACAACAGCGTCGCAGCGCTCAGTTTTTGCTCCACCAGCGCCACATCGCTGGTGCCTTATACGTGCATCGCGCCATAGCGCGCCCAACTGCTCAGCCAACCATGCTATTCCCGCTTCGCCGTGCCATCTTGCCCCAACATGCCTATACTTGCTGCACGCTGTCGATGCTTAATGCACGTCATCGCACGTTTTCGAATCCTGATGCACGCCGACTTCCAATTGCTGCATTTCACTGCTCATTCATGACTGATGCCTTATGATTTGTTGCTTTGCACACCATTTCAAACTCGGACCCATTTTCCTACACAACACACTAAAATGCATAAAAAAGAACCGAAAATACCCAATAACTCACAATATCATCAAGTCAAGAATACCTTATTCGTAGGTATAAAACCTCGATTCGTAGGTATACAACACACTCATCACTTCAAATTCCTATAAAATCAAGCATTCTATCTTCTCGCACCCACTCTCCCCTCTCTCGTTAGTCAGAGCCAGATAACTCTCTCCAGTTCTCTATTAATTCGTCTACGGAAGGTCAGTCTTCTCTTTTCAATTATATAATGTTTCTGTGTGTTTGTATGGATCTGTTTATAGTTTACACGATTTGTCTTGTTCTTTGCTATTGTATATGTATATATGTTTGTCTGTTTATTTTTTGATCTCTGTGCTTCTTTAGATCTGTTTCTGTGTTCCTAATAATTGATTTGATTTAATTTGTCTAAATTTTTGTTCAAATGATTCACTTTATGCTTCTTTCAATTTTTGTTAAAGGTAAATTCAGAAGAATTTTATTGCCTATGTCAACTGCTGCTTTTGCAGGGTTTGAAATTGTGAAAGAAAGTCTGCTGCTTTGTCAACTGTTTTTGTAAATTATAAATGTAAAAGAAAATTCTAGTATAAATTAGGACTTGAATTGAGTCTTCTATCAATTTTGAAATTACACATATTAGAAAGTCCTTTTCAGAAAATTATACGTATATATTTTATTTGAGTTTGAATATATTTATCACCTTAGATCGTTTATTGTGAATGTAAAAAGTTATATTGTCCTCGATAATTTTACCCTTGTCTGCAGATAACTCTTATGAGCACATACTGTTTTATTTGTTAGAAATTATAATAGGAAAAAATAAATAAATTTATTAATGTAATTTTTCTAATGTTGTCCCTTGGATCATGTGCAGGGGCACATGATCCGTTTTTATCCAATTTCAAAGATGAACTTTGTGAGGACGGCCTTAAACCAAACCAAGCCACTGTGACAAATGAAATCTCAAAATAGGCAGTTCTAGTAACTTCCTAAATGCTCTTGGTTGAATGGAACACCAGTTGTTTGGTAGAAGTGTTGTCTAGTTGATTACCCTCCCTCCTAACTCCAATTCATTCTCTCTCAGTTTACTTGAGTGACTACGAAACTTAGACATGTATTGTTTATATACTCTCGTCTTGCTCTCTATTTCCTATCATGGAAACCCGTCTTCTATAACCACTTGGCCAATCCAAAATAGTTCCAACCCGAAGATGTTATTCAAATGAATATAACATAATGTCTTTGGCGCGATCAAGTACCAGAATTCACCATAGAAAACCACCCAAGAACCTTCGGTATCCGAGGCGAACTAAGCTTCCACCAGATTTTGGTGTCAACACATTCTTAAAGAAGAAAACAAGTCCTGTGAGTGATCCCACTTCTAGTGAGGATTCAATTCCTAAAAGTCTTGTGTTGGATTCCAGTAATGGGTCTGAAGCCGATGATGATGATGATTATGGAGATAAAGAAGAATGCATGAATGAAGAGGATGTTGAAGAAGATGGAGATGATAACAATGTTGATTGGAGTTCAGATGAGATTGAAGCAATTTCATCTCTCTTTAGAGGGAGAATACCCCAAAAACCAGGAAAATTAAATAGGGAAAGGCCTCTTCCACTTCCACTTCCACTTCCTTACAAGATTCGACCTCTAGGACTTCCTACTCCTAAAAACATGCAATTTCTTCGCGAAAATTGGTAAGTAAACAGGTGTACAACAACCCAACTTTCTTGATTGAGCTAGCCAAAGAAATTAAAAACCTTCCACCTGATAAAGATGCATCCACAGTTCTTGATGAGTATGCTCGGTTTCTTCGCAAAGGGTCTTTATCGTTAACAATCCGGGAGTTGGGTCACATGGATCTTCCTGACAGAGCTCTACAGATATTTTGTTAGGCTCAAAAGCAATCCCTATTATTTCCAGATGACCGTATTCTTGCATCAACTGTTGAAGTCTTGGAAAGAACCAGGGAATTGAGGATGCCATTCAATCTTGAAAATTTCATTAGTTTGGCTTGCAAAAATGTATATGAGGCGATGCTGAGGGGTTTAATTAGAGGGGGAAACTTGAAGCTTGCTTGGAAGCTTCTCTCAGATGCCAGGGTTAGTAATAGAGTGTTAGATGTCGGCATTTATGCTAAGCTAATATTAGAACTTGGGAAGAATCCGGATAAGTATGTGCTTGTATCAGTGTTACTAGACGAGTTAGGAGAAAGAGAAGAGCTGAATTTAACACAACAAGATTGTACTGCGGTTATGAAAATATGTATAAGGCTTAAGAAATTTGAAATTGTTGAGAGTTTATTTAACTGGTTCAAACAGTCTGGGGGTGAGCCAAGTGTAGTAATGTACACTACTCTAATTCATAGTCGTTATTCTGAGGAAAAGTATAGGGAGGCGTTGGCTGTGGTCTGGGAAATGGAAGCTTCAAGTTGTCTTTTTGATCTTCCAGCATATCGTGTAGTAATTAGGCTTTTTTTTGCTTTAAATGATATTGCACGAGCTGCAAGATACTTTTCTAAGCTTAAGGAGGCAGTCCAACATTTGGCATATACAGCGATTTGATTAAACTTTATGTGGATTCTGGGAGGCTGGCCAAGTTTAGAGAGGTCTGCAAGGAGCCCGAATTGGCAGGATTCAAGCTGGATAAAGAAACAAGGTCAAAATTATTGCAACTTGGGTGATAAATCAGGTCATTTTGTAACAATTCCAATGGTACATTTTAGTGTAACTATCATTTTTTATCAATATATTTTTATTTTCAACTATATTAATGACATAAAAAATTATAGTTACAAATTTGTTTTGTGCACGTAGTAATGTCCAAACTGGGAACACCTCAATAATTTTGTCAGTTAATATGATACGGAGGGAGTATATAATTCTTTCAAGACATTGATTGATGAAGCTAATCAAGGAAACAAATGGAATAAGGGTCTATAGGACTTGGTAAAATGAAATCCCCTATTAATAAACTTCAATGAATAGTAGATCCAAATAAGTGAATCCCTTGGTAGTAGGTGGTACCTTTAGAACTTTCCCATATTTTTCAATTGCGTGGTAATTTGAAAGAGGTTGTGTACCATTTGTTTACCTTTTATAGGTAGATTTCTGACTAGAAATCCATTGTGGGGCTAAGAAGGAACCGTAGATCAATGTTCTAAAAGGCACTAGGCGGGAGGCGGGCGGCCGAGGGGGGCCTAGCGCCTAGGGGGTCTAGGCGGGGCCTAGGCGGGATTTTTTTATTTTAAGGTAATTTTAATATTTTATCTTAATTTATCCAAACAAAATAATAATATAAAGCAAAACAATCTATAATAAAGATAATAAAGCCCTTTTTCTTAAAGTTCAAACACATATCCATGTTGCTAATGTCAAAGTTCAAACACATATCCATATTGCTAATGTCAAAGTTCAAACACAAACATGCAATTGTTCAAAGTTTAAACAAATTTTTAACGTATTAGTTTTATTTATAAATAAGATTGCTATTAAATAATAAATTTTAAAATTTCAAGAATTTAATTCAATATTAAAACTTAAGAAACTAAACATAAATTTAAGAATTATAAAATTGAATTAAACTAAATATTACAAATGTATTCTCATTTATATAATTTGAAGTTGGTACAAGTTCAAAAAATTACAACTATAATAAAATTATCCATTTTGACTTGATATTGTTCACTTCTTGTTGTGATTTGATATGCCACAACCTGTATTATGAATATAGTAATCATTAGAAAAATAAACATATCAAGATTTGGTTTGGGTAGTTATTAAAATAAAAAAATCTCTCCGCCTAGAACCCGCCTAATTTTATAGAGGGATTTTTTTATCGCCTTGGGCCTAGGTGAGGCACCTGGGGGCTTAGAGGCGCCAAGTGGGGGCCTAGGTCCTAGGCGGGGCGCCAAGAGGGGGCCTAGCGCCTAGGCGGGGCCTAGGCGGACCTAGGCGGGGATTTTTAGAACAGAGCCGTAGATAGGTGACTATATTTTCCCCTGATTCAATGTAGTTAGTCATGAAAATCATTAGTTTTTTACCATTCGAGTTCAACATCTCATGTCCTTGTAGCTTTTACTTTTCATTATTTATTGATAGTTTTAGAGAAGGAAACTTTGTCTCATCTGTTGAGAAAGGTTTCTAATATTATGCTTTAGATAATTCAAAAGAAGAGAAATGAATTAATTTATTTGAAGAGGTGGATTACTAGTATTTTACATTTCTTTTGTGGTATACCTTTGTTTTACAATTTAGTTTTAGATTTTACTTCTGGTTTTGGTTCTTGTTTGCATTCCTTATTTAATACCTTAGTTTACATGGACTTCAAAATTACTGTTTTCTTCCTTTTCATATGATGGCAAATTATTAGTTGTTCATTGGAAGGACAGAAAATTTAGATGTTTCTGTAATAAAAATAAAGTAGTGTGATGACTGACGGGGATGTGGTTACTTTGCGGGACATATCATACCTTGCAAGGGCTGTGGCCATTACTATTTTTATTTGTTGGATATCAAATAGAAATAATTGTTGTAGTTGTACATTTCTGTAATAAGAATGGGTTGATTGATTGTGTGTATTATGAGAGAATGGATGTGTTGATTGAGAAAGTTTGTGATTGTAGATGGAGCCAGAAGTGATTGAAGCAGAGATAGTATTGCCGACTCACCTAAGCTTTAAAAAGGTTCAAATGTATGAGAAATTCCCAAAGGGGCGATCTAGAGGAAGACACTGGAAACATCTAAAGTAGATCATTCAAGCTGAAAATTACCAAAATTACCCCTGATGAACCAAATTGTAAGTTCACTTTTTCTCCCCTTGTAGTAAAATACGCAGTGGTATTTGATGCAATTCATGGCATCTCATTGTTTCTTTTGTAATTTCATGTTCACTTGTGGTAGATTGTCTTTATTAGCACTTTAACAGAACTTGTGATTATAAGCTGCATTTACAATAGAACTCTATGTATGATTATTTTTTGATAGTTTATCATGTTTCAGCAACTGAGCAAATCCTATACTCAACATCATTCACAGGGCATAGTTCTCATGGAGTAGCTGTATAATATTGTACTATATATAAATGAACTTTATGTATAATGTTCATAGTTGTTACGGCGCCACGACGAGTCATGGTGGTAGCCGACTGCCTGGACGCCTAGGCTCCGCCATGGCGTCCGTAAGGCTACAAGTCGTTTATAATGTACAATTTATATATTATTTATTTTACTTAACAAGTATATTGACAATAAAATTTTATATATATTAAAACTCAAAACATAACACTATGGAATAACATTAAAGGCATAATTATGTAAATATTTAGCAATAGCAATCCAAAAACAACATACTTGATATTAAAAATTAGTAAAAGAAATGAAGAATTCAACAAACACCACATAGAAAATAAAGTTGCAACCAACCATCACAAATATGTAGTCTAATAAGTAATAAAACACCACCATAGCAAGCCAAAATAATGTTTAGACTCTCTACACTAGTCTAGAAACATCATTCAATCAAAATCATCATAGAAAAGGTCACCTCCATCTTTTCCACGAGAACTTCTCTCATTCAAAGGCGTAGGTGGTGGTCTTTCTCCAAAATCATCCTCCACATCTTCATCATCATTTAGAATTCTCTCTTCTTCATCAACTTTATTATCGGAGTCGGAATCCATCAACCTTGATTCCCTTAAAGTTGAACCACCACCACGTCGAGAGTATGTCATTAGATTATTATTAGTATTAGCACGAGCACTCCATGAAAGATTGCGACCCTCAAGCGTGTTGGATGCACTGGTTGCTCGATCCGCATCATTCCATGTAAGACCCCCTGGGATGAACAACATCGGCATCATTATTGATCCATTCATTACCCCATTCAAAGTCATCAATGACTAATTGATCAAAATTATTGCCAAGTTCACGCCTCTTTTGGAACCTTGAGTCGATCTTTTGATTGTATTGGACATACACCAAGTCACTCAATCGTTTGTGTTCCAATCTATTCCTCTTCTCTGTATGAATCTAAAATAAATAGAACAAAAAATTATAATATTAATGATAAAATTTTAATAATAGTGAATGATTTATTAATTTTGAAATTTGAACTAACAATAGAAAGTACTTATAAACTCAAATGTACTCCAATTGCGCTAGCAACCAGAAGAAGAACAATAGAGGCCTAGAATTCTTTTTGCAAACGAGGATAACTCAATAGCCCGCACTCCAAAAGAATTCCACCAATCAACTAGCAAACATTTAAAAGAAATATAAATATTTTTAAAGGGAGGAAAGGAAGAATGTATCTAAATTATAATCATAATTTAGCTTTTATATATTTATATATATTTGAATATATGTACGCGGATTCTTTATTTTCCATTGCCTAATCACTATTTCTCTTGCAAAAGTATCTCGAGAAGCATCATAGTTATCGGCTAGATTGCTTATCTTGTCTAGCAAATCTAACTCGGGCACCATCTTTGCAAGAACGTCCTTGAAGTCATCTTGTAAAGCATTAGCAAACAACCGATGTTCCTCTTTGATATCAAAGTACTTGCCCGGATTGAGAAACAACGCAACCCCATATAATATTTGCTCCATTTGATTTTCCCCATCGCCGCTCAACAATTTCAATCACCTTCTTATATAGTCTTTGTTTGTTATTAAATGCATCTTTGATTTTTTTTTTTCGTGCATTCCATCGCAGCAATAACTTCCGACATAGCAGGCTTCTCATCACTATCAACAATCCTCACGACTATAAGAAGTGGCTGTGACGCCCTAATGCAATCCTCAACAATATGCCAAAATGTTGTTGAAATAACAGTATCACATACTTTCTTCCCCGCTTCAGTAGCCGACAACTTTGATTTTGACCAATCCTCGCTGATGAACAAATGCCTCAATGCATCTTTATTCTTGTACAAACTCTGCAAGGTGAGGAAAGCTGTAGCAAATCTAGTAACTTGCGGGTCTCACAAGATCCCTCCCATTCGTTTTCTCCCTCATCGCACTAAGAAGACGATCATGTCTATAAATGAATGTTGTAATTCTCTTTGCATTTGTGATTGTGGCCTGGAATTGTTTCAACTTGCTTATGTCCTCTAACATAAGGTCTAGGTAGTGAGCGGCACAAGGTGTCCAAAACAGTGTAGGTCTCCTCTCCATTAGTATATGCCCCGCTGCCTTGTAATTAGAGGCATTATCTGTGACAACCTGAACAACATACTCGAGACCAATTTCCTCGATCTTGCTATCAAGTAGATTTGTCAACATTGTGGCATCTTGAGACTGACTGGAGGCATCAACAGAACCCATGAAATAAGTCCCCTCTGGACTATTAACAAGAAAGTTCAATAAGTGTTTTCCCCTCTTGTGTGTCCAACCATCCGACATGAGTGATCAGCCGTATTCCTTCCAAGCAACTTCATGTTTCTTCTTTAAGTCATCGGTTTTCTTCTTTGCCTTCTCAAGTAAAGGAACCCTCAACTCGTGATACGTTGGAGGCTTGAAACCCGGCCCATATTTCCCTATGGACTCGACCATTACTTCAAATCTCCTTGAATTTGCAGCATTGAATGGTATGCCACATTCGTAAAAAAAATCGGCAACGTGCATTTGGACTCTCTCCTTTTCCTCTGGTGTCCTCAACCGACTTTCAATACTCGTTTGGCTCAAACGCTTGCTATGTCTCTTCTCTACAAATTCTTCGGGAGTCTTCCTTAGAAGTGCTTCAACCGTCTTAGTTTTTGGTTGTGGAACTTGGAATTGAAATACAGCATTCTTTCTTTTAGAAGTCGTCCCAGAACTTGGGATAGTGTTAGAATAAGTATTGGAAGCCATGCTTGGACGAGCAGATGATTGTGCTTCTTGCACTTCTACTACATCATCATCATCATCTAGCTCAAGTGGTTTGTTCCTCTTTTTACTATTCAAAGCCGCTTGCATCTCCCTCATAATTTCTGTTGTTGTTTTGGGGCACTTCGCTACATCTCCAAAATTTCCTGCTAAATGTTGCTTCAACCTTTTGATTTCCGAACGACATTGCTTCCCACAAAGGATACATTGCACTATATCCTTATTACTCATGTTCGGCCAATATCCATATTTCTAACCTGGGTCATTTGATTTGGCCTTTCTTTTTGGGTCCTTGGTTATATCATAATCATCGGTTCCCGAACTTTCTGCCATTTTATTTTCTAGTTTCTACAAAATATAATCAAACAAACAATATATTAGAGACAATTGAGTCATTGACATATTTTTATTTTTACTTGTGAACAAAAAAAGAGTAAACAATAAACAACTCTCATATAATTTTGTACATTTTAAACTTTAAAGTACAATCATTTAATCACAATATATTCCTAAAATTAGTTTGCCTAAAAATTAAAATACATACATTAGAGACATGATATTACAGTGGAAAATACATATACATAAAGTGTAAAAATGATTGTACTTTATATCAGAGACATTATATACATTAGTTATCTCCTAATATTGCATACAGCCACAGTCCACACATACGCCAAGTGTAAAAATATTATATACGTTATACATATGAGTTATGAGACACCCATACATAGAAAAACTAGGGAAAAAAAAGAAACAGAAGAGAAAGAGAAGAGATCAAGAGAATCAGTCGATAAAAAAGGACAAACAACCTTTCTCTAAATAGCGGTAAGATTGCCTACATCTTTTACATTCCTCAGGCTCTGCTATTTGCCAAACCTTGTGCACGGAGTACTAACAGATTGATATTGGGGTTGATGTCCACTTTGTATGTAATATATTGTCTATGAATTCTTGAGTGTCGGTGCTAGGTTTTGTTTGTTCTTTAATATATTCAGTTCTTTCTATATGTTATGTTTTAAGTTTTCAGCAGTCAATACTTTTTATGTTCATTTAATGGCACTTTACATTGTCAAGTTTTACACGTCATCTTGATTTTATTCTGCAGATGTTAATATTGAGACACCACCCTCTATGCACCCATGCAAGAAAATTTGTGATATAACTGGATATGAGGTATGTGGCTGGTTAGAATTATGTTCTTGATCTATATTCCAGTTTTCAGTTGATTAGCTTTTATAATCTAGTCCTTTGGTCCCAAATAATCTCAGGCATAGTCCTAAGAAATCCTGCTATTTTTTTTATGAACAATATTGATCGAAAAAGAGATCGAGGCGCGCGCCTCATGGCGAGGCGGGAGTAAACTGTAGCGAGGCTTATGCCTCACAGAGAAATCGAGAGGCTTGGGCTTTATTCAATTGAGGCTTACGCCTCATAGCCTTGCTATGCCTTGACTTCAATTCTTCTTCTTTCTTGGTTTAGTTCTTCTTCTCTTTCTCTCTTCGTCTCTCTGTTCGTCTCTCAGTTTTTGGAAAAGGAAAGAAAAGTAGTATCAAGTATGTAGTAAACATCTTATGGATAATTACAGTTAGGTATCCCATAGTCTTTATAAATTTTTAGTTTAGTCCCAAAAGTTTTCTTAAATTTCAAAATAGCCCTTAAAATTTTACATATTAGCCCCTATAGTTTCATTTTCTTTCATTTCAGCACCTGAGGTTTTAGAAGTTTCAGTTCAGCCCCTATTTGTTTATATTTCCTGCACTTAAGTCCCTAGAGCGAAAAAAACAAACATTTATTGTGTTGATAACTCGACGGAGTCGAGTGTTGATAACTGAATCTTTTTCTCTAAATTATTCATCACCACAAAATTTGTATATATTCAATATTTATTAATAACATATGTTTTCAAATCGAGGCTTCCACCTCGCCTTGCCTCGTCTGGAAAAAAACGCTTCGTACTGCTTTTAGCTTTTTCGAACATTGTTTATGAACGTTTGCATTTTGGAGGCAGGATCTAGTTAAGTTATACTACTGATATTTTCAGTTGGTTTTTGATTGTCCAATTTGAAATCTAGACGGTGTTCTATTTTATGCATTCTTGAGTTTTGCCTGAGCTTATGGTGGTCTTTTCTTTCAAAGGCTGCTTTTGGTGATTCGCTAGCATAATGACGTAATTTACCTCCTTAAATATACCAAAAGCAATTTAATATGTCAAAACTGAAAGTGAAGATCCTTTTTCTTTCTATTTTTTAATAAAATTTGAAAGTAAGATCCTTTGAGCGCGAAATTTAAACTGGTATTGAGAACAAAAATAGAATGCTAAGATACTCATTTTCAATGATGGCATGATAACTTTAATGATAGCATAGCACCGTGATGATCTGGCCCTAAGAAATGCTGCAGTTGTTCTGAGATAACTTTGGAACTACCCTTCCAACTTTGCTTTGCACATTTTGATCGACCTAATTCCTATTCAAAAGATGATGGTGCGATTTATTTTCTTCTGAAAGTTTGCACTAGTTTTATTTAATCTTGATGTATGTTTGGGCTGTTTTGTGTGATGCATGTAGACTTTTATGTCAAATTAATTAAATATATATTGTGATAAATTTATGTCAAATTAAGTAAAATTGTAAAGTTTATCGATACGTAGGAATTATATGAGGATTTTATATATCATTTTTCAACTTTATACGAAAATTCATAAATAAATATAGAAGATAAAAAAAACAATTTAAATTCAATTCTTGGTATCTACATTTTCAGAAATTGAATATTTTCATAAAACAATTTTAAAATAAGGAAACATATAATTAAGAAGGCTCCAATAAGTTTTAATACCATTTTTTTCCTATTAAAAATTTCAAGTTTCAATTATACAAAATTAAAATTTTGTAATACACATTTTACCTAAACATATTTGCATTACACTTTTAAGAAAAGCAAGGACAAAAAATTAGCATTGTACATGCAAAAATAAAAAGCTAATTTTATTTTTTATTGTTGTCAATAAAAATAAGATATTTATTTTGCCAATAAATTAAGCTAATTGTTGATTTATGAGTTTTATTTTAATGATGACAATATATATTTTGTATGAAGATATATATTTTGTGATTTTCAAGTTATGGACTAATTATGCATGTTTCAAGAGTGAGTCTTCATGAAGAAATGTTGTTTAGAGACATGGCTAGGTCCCTAGGACTTCACCTAGAAAATCAAATGTAAGGATTTCTAGCTTGATTAATTAATTTCAAGGCAATTTATTTTACGGGAAATTATTTTATAAAAGAAGGTTTCATGTGCTTAAAATTCAAATCTTTTAAAGAGTTATTATTTTTGGAAGCCAAATCAATTCAGTTTTATTTCTTATTTCAAAGAGTTGAAAATTCAATTTCAAAAGATGGAAATATATTTTTAGAAACCAAGTCAATTCCGTATTTCAAAGAGCTGATAATTCAAATTCAAAAACCTTGTAAGCTTCTTTTAGAAACAAAATCAATTGTGAAAAATCTCAGCCTTGTTTCCCTAAGTCAAAGATTCATGCTTCTAATTCTCTCAAGTAAACTATCCCTTGATTCTAGCAGTTTTGTTTCAATTTTAAATCCCTTCCTTTTTTTGTTATGTTCATATCTTTCTATGGGATTCAGAAATTGTGGAAGGTGGTTTCCTGCTATGCTTTCTTCTCTCTCTATATATATCATTCTCAGCAAAAGTTACAAGCCAACGAATATATAAAAGAACAAAGAGCTTTAAAGAAAAAGTTTCTAGCAGATTACTTTTGCCTTGTTCTTAATTTCTTATGTTAGAAATACATAGATATATTGTAATCATATTCGTTCATATTAAAATTTTTAAACATGCCTAGTTTGGCTTGTGTGATCCAGTGGTGGATAGACGTGTACAAAGTAAGCTCTAAAGGTTGCAATGGTGCAAACGGTTGCAGTTGTGCAAAGGACGCAGTGGTGTCCAGCAGAGTTTAGAGCTATTTTGTACAGAGAGTTATTCTGTAATTGATTGAATATCATTTTAATAAAAAAGTTTCCAATACCAGTTGGTATTGGACGTAAATTAAGTCATTAGATTAAAGGTTAAGGGTTGAACAACGTAAAAAAATCTTGGTGTTATGATTTTTGTTTATTCTGCTTTCATTGCATTAATTCTGCACTTAACTCAATTCATATTCTACACTGTTACAATCTCTGAAGCAACTACATAACAGGTTTTCATAAATACCTAAGCAGACATGTTTTGATTTGTTTGAATAATTTAAAGACGTTTATTGAAAGTAAAAGGAATTTTGTTTGTGTGTATTGCCTTGAGCAAGGTTCCTAATATACAACTATGATCAACGTAATTCTAGGCTAGGATCATTACAATTACAAGATATGAATTGCTACAAATTAGGAGAGTCAACTATACAAAAGATATGGTCAATCAATCTAAAAGATAATTATGGAAATTATCTTAAATAAATTTATATTCTATCACACCCCCACAGTCTTAGCGGGAGGTGGGCGAACACTGAGACTGTTTCGAAAATCATCAAATAATACGCGCGGAAGTCCTTTGGTAAAAATATCTGCGATCTGAGAACGAGACGGGACATTAAGGACACACACCTCTCCTTTTTGTACCTTTTCACGAACAAAGTGGATGTCCATTTCAATATCTTTAGTTCGCAGATGTTGAACTGGATTCCCGGATAAATATATCGCACTAATATTATCACAGTACACCAAAGTTGCCTTTTGGATAGGACAATGAAGTTCAAGAAGAAGATTCCTAATCCAACAAGACTTAGAGACAACGTTAGCGACACCCCGATATTCAGCTTCAACACTAGACTTGGATATTGTAGGTTGTCGCTTAGAAGACCAAGAAATGAAATTATCTCTGAGAAACACACAATAACCCGAGGTGGACCGTCTAGTATCAGGACATCCACCCCAATCTGCATCTGTATATGACAATATAGAGTGAATTGAAGACGGATACAAGTGCATACCATAATCAATTGTACCTTGTACATAACGAAGAATGCATTTCAAAGACTCCATGTGTTCAAATTTCGGAGCATGCATAAATAGGAAGACCTGTTGGACTGCATAAGAAATATCTGGCCTTGTGAAAGTAAGATATTGCAGAGCACCAGCCAATCTACGATAGTTCGTAGGATTATCATAAGGGTCACCCAATTTTGCACTTAGCTTCCCCTTAGTGGTGACGGGTGTTAGGCAAGGTTTGCAAGCAGTCATACCTACCCTCTCTAATATCTCTTCGGCATATTTTTTTTTAGAGAGAAAAAGGCCATTTTTGGTACGAGTGACAATAATACCCAGAAAATAACTCAACTGAACCAGATCTTTCATGGCAAATTTTGCACTGAGAAGAGAGATAAAAGAACATCGAAGAGCATCTGAAGAAGCTGTGAGTATAATGTCATCAACATACAATAAAATATATGCAATGTCAGTCCCACGACAATAAATGAAAAGTGAGTGATCTGATTTACTGTGAGTTAAACCAATAGTGGTAACAAAATCAGCAAACCGTTGATACCAGGCACGGGGAGCTTGCTTAAGACCATAAAGAGATTTACATAACAAACAAACATGATCAGGACGAGTGGGGTCTTTAAACTCCATAGGTTAGTGCATGTAAACAGTCTCATTCAAGTTTCCGTGCAAAAATGCATTTTTAACATCTAGCTGATGAATAGGCCAAGATTTGGAACATGCAATGCTAAGAACTGTTCGAATAGTTGTCGGTTTTACAACCGGCCTAAATGTCTCTTCACAGTCAATCCCTTCTCATTGCGACCGACCATCACCTACAAGACGAGCTTTATGCCTCTCAAAAGAACCATCAGATTTCTTTTTATGGCGAAAAATCCACATTGACTAAATTATATTCACATGAGATGGACGAGGTACTAAATCCCACATCTTATTTTTAATTAGAGCATTATATTCATCTAACATAGCAGATTTCCAATTCGGGTCATTAAGTGCACTCACCAGGTTCGAGGGAGAGGAGAGATTTTAGGATTTTCGGCACTTAAGGCATGGTGGTATTTTCGGTTTGGCATGAAGATGCCATGTTGACTACGAGTAGTCATTCGCTGGGCTGATGGTGGGTAGTGAGGTGTGGGCTGCGGAGGGGGGATTGCTGGGCTTGAAGAAGAGGGCGTTCTTTGTGGGGAAAGGGCATCCTGCAAAGGAGACATTGTGAGCACAGGAGACTGGGTCGGAGAAGGAGATTGAGGGAGTTGATTGTGTGGTTGTTTTGAGCGTCATTTTGATGCAAGTTGTGAATTTGCAAGGGAGACAAATCATCCTCTAAAAAATTATATGTACGAGTATTTGGAATATGGATTGTTGAAAATGGAAATTGAGTTTCATCAAAATGCACATGTCGTGAAATGATAATTTTTCGAGCTGACAAATCATAACACTTGTACCCCCTATGATTGGAAGGATATCCTAAAAAGACACATGGAGTTGAACGGGCTTGGAGTTTATTAATTTTGGCGGATGGAAAGAGTGGGAAGCATAAACACCCGAAGACCCAAAGATGAGAATAGGAAGGATTCGTTTGATAAAGAATTTGAGTAGGAGATTTGTAGCCTAAAACCTTTGTGGGAAGGATGTTTAGAAGGTTGGTAGCCATTTGTAGAGCGTGGTGCCTGGCATAGATGAATGTGCAAGTAGAGTACAGACAATATTATTTATGGATTTTATTTTTCATTCTGCTTTTTCGTTTTGAGGAGAAGTGTGAGGACACGAAAAACGGAATGACATGCCATTGTGTTCACAAAATTTATGAAAGGGGCCATTATCGTACTCACGACCATGATCACACTGAAATGATTTTATTTCTCTTTCAAATTGAGTTTTTATAAATGCTCGAAAAGAAAGAAAAATTTTGTGAACCTGTGATTTGTTAGACAAAGGAAAAGTCCACAAAAAATTAGTATAATCATCAAGAAATAATGCATAATAACGATGGCCGGATGAGCTAAGAATAGGTGACGTCCATAAATCGCTGTGAACAATATCAAAAGGCATAGTAGTGAAAAATAAAGAATCATAAAAAGACAATTTAACAGACTTCCCAAGGGGACAAGATGAACAACGAAAGTTTTGGGCTTTATTACAATTAATAAAATTGTTTTTGCAAAGAGTACTAAAAATTGCATCTCCCGGATGACCTAGACGGGAGTGCCAAATACTAGGAGAAATGATTGAAAAAGCAGAAGGTGCTGAAGATGAAATATCCCGATTTTTAGTGGTGAAAGGGTAGAGCTCTCCCGTGCTCTCACATCTCAGAAGGTTGTTCCCCGTCTGTAGGTCCTTCACAAAAAATCCAAATGGGTCAAATTCAACGGAAACCATATTATCGTTAGTAAATTTACGTACCAAAATAAGGTTTTTAATCAGGTTAGGAACATGTAAAACATTTTTGAGGTGTAATGGTGGATCTGTTTTGGTAAGGGAGGTATTACCATAACCACGAATTGGAATCATACTACCATTACCAACAATTATTCCATTAGTTTTGCTTAAATTAAAATAAGGCGTGAGAGTACCTAGATTAGCGGTCATGTGAGACGTCGCTCTAGTGTCCATATACCAATTTTCTTCTGGCTGGTTCAAAGAGAGAGTGTGCATTGCTTGATCATTGTCAATGGGAGCATAAACACTTGGAGTCGGAGTTGCGGTGTAGAACGATTGAGAAGGACGAGCACCCAAGACACCCTGCTGCCTTGCCGCCATTGAGGGACGGACACCCCAAGGAGCGGTGAGATAAGGACACAGTGGGGTGGCCCACGGTTGAGGGACCCACCCGCCCCAAGGTGGAAAATTCCAGGCCTTCTGCTACTGCTATGGAGGCCGCAGCTGGTTGCGATTGTCGCCACCACGGCCACCGCGGGTCTGCTGGTTGCGTTGGTTGTGTCCACCGCGGTTTTTGCCATTGTGCTTCCTACCCTTATTGTGTGAAAACCTGTTCTGACCCGTCTCTTGTTGCTGTCCAGTATTGTTCAAATTATCAGTTTTGGAATTCATGAAAAGAGCAGAGGTCGAATCTGATTCGAGCTTGGCTCGTTCGACCTTGGTGGTTTCATCCAGAAGCAGCATCGACCGTGCTTGAGCGAATGTCGGTAAAGGTTTCATGTTCTGAACCACCGTCACAAAACCGTCATATGCCTCGGTCAAGCCAGTGAGAAGACGCAACACCATTCTTTGGTCAGAGACCTTGGCGCCGACATTGGCCAACTGATCGGCCAGCACCTTGAGGCGGCGAGTGAACGCCTGTGCATCAGGAAAGTCACGCAAATTAGTGGTTACGAACTCTGTCTCGAGGTGGATGGCCCGAGAAATCTTATTATCTTGGAACAATTCTGCCAAACGGTTCCAAGCATCAGCAGCCGTGTCGTCGGGATCAATTATGGTGTTAAGGAGATCCTCGGAGATGGTACCATAAATCCATTGACGAATAATGTCTTCAATGTGATCCCAATGAGCCTTCTCGGCCAGAAGTGCAGCCGAAGTAGGCGCCTTATCATCGACCGGTGGTGGCACGATGTGCTCGTAGGTGAGCGTGGCTTTAGCATGGATTGTGAATAAAGTCTTCCAATTAGTGTATTTGGCAGACTCGCAATCCAGTGTGAGGGGAATGGCTATTTTGATGTTTGTTATGGTGGTGGCGGGATGAAACTTTTTAGCCATTGATGAAGAAGAAGAAGGAGAGGTTGCTTTTCTATGGCTTTGATACCATGAAAGTAAAAGGAATTCTGTTCGTGTGTATTGCCTTGAACAAGGTTCCTAATATACAACTATGATCAACGTAATTCTAGGCTAGGATCATTACAATTACTAGATATGAATTGCTACAAATTAGGAGAGTCAACTATACAAAAGATATGGTCAATCAATCTAAAAGATAATTATGGAAATTATCTTAAATAAATTTATATTCTATCATTTATGCATATCAGTATTTTATGCATATCAGTTTAATATACTTAAGCAGGCATGCGATAACCCGTTTGGATAGTTCAGTTAGTAGATAGTTTTAAAAGTGTCATTGTTAATCAACTAAATTAGATACGCCTAGTCAACCTACACATTCTGAATTTCATTTGGTATCAAAGATTTGACTCTACTAATGTGTCTTTCTAGATCGTAGGGAAAGATTTTATGGCACGCCTTAATTTCCAAGAGGGGCAATCTACTAGTTGGAAATTCAGAATGAAGATATATCTTAACAAAGATCTATAACGGACCTGTCATTCCAAGGCATGATGATGGCGACCCTAAAATGCTCATGGAGATGGATGCGAATGAATCATACATGACATCCAACAATTCAAAAGCCATAAATACCTTATTGAGTGGGATGATACAATCAAAAATCAACAAGGTCTCTGGCTACAGTACAACGAATGAAATCTGGGATACTATCATCATGAGCCATGAAGGAACGTCCAAGGTGAAAGAAGTGAAACTTAGCATATTGATGCAAGAGTACGAGTTGTTCAAAATATAGAAAAATGAAACAATTAATGAAGTTCAAGGAGATTTCTCAAACTAATGAATTCACTCAGTATGCTTGGGAGGATAATTGATCAAAGGGAAATCAATAGAAAGATATTAAGAATAATGCCAAAACAGTTCGCTTCAAAAGTCACCACCCTCCAAGACTCACCAACAATTAGCACTATGGAGACTCTCACACTCTTTAGTAAACTTGAAGAGCAGCATCGGCCCTGGGCTAAAGCCCAAGGTGCTCGGGCTTTAGGCCCAAAAATTTTTAGGGCCCCCCTCTTCCTTTTATTACTTAAATAGAATACTTAAATATTAAAACAAATAATCAATCTGTGAGACTGTGAGTGACTGAGTGCTGGTGTGCTGAGTTCGTTTCCTTCATCTGAATTATAAATAGTCTCCTTCACAGTTCACACAAATAGTTTGTCTCCTAGACTCCTTCACACAAATAGTTCATCTCCTTCACACAAATCAATCAACCTGAAAAGCAAATAATCAATTGAGCTTTTTCAGCGGACTTCGTCTCCTTCAGTCCTTCATCACTATTTAATTTCAGGTATTAATTCTATTTTTAAGGGTTTTGAAATTAATTGTTTTGTTTATGAGATTTAGAAGCATTGTTTAATTTAATTGGGCTTAATGACTGATTGAGTAGATTTGTTTATGCTACTATGGATTTGTTTATGCTATTATGAATCAAGTGAAAAATTTAATCTCTTTTCGAAGTTGAAGCTAATTAAGAATTACCTCCGCTCAACTATGTCACAAGAAAGGTTGAATGGATTATCCATCCTATCCATTGAACATGAGATGTTGGATAATATTGATTATGCGGATATTATTAATACTTTTGCTGCTAAAACTGCAAGAAGGATAAAATTCAAGTGATGTATTTGAACTGATTATTTTTTTGACTTAGTGATAATTAATGTGATATCTAAATGATGCTTTGGAAATATTGAAATAGTCAATTATTATATTTGGTATTCTTTTGTATTGATGCTCTTTTGTTTAGGAAAAGTTCTTCGTTTTTTTATGCCTATCTTAATAGTAATTCGCAAAATGCCCATTTTTTTGTTGTCCGTTTTAGGCCCTTCAAAACTCAGGGCCGACCCTGTTGAAGAGTTTGAGAACCAACTCAAAAGATATGATGAAGAAGAGGAGACACCAATAAAGAAGACATTGACACTTCAAGCTAAGAGCAGTTATACTGATCAAAACGCATATTTCGATGAAGAAGTTGAAATGTTATCTAGAAACGGGTTAAATATTTTCTAAGTCACTGTACTTTATGTCAACTTACAAATGAGTCACTGAACTTATTTTTCTTACAGTCAACTCACTGAACTACTTTTTACTAACAAAACGTTAGTAATTCCGTTAACTATTTTGACTTTAGACGGAATTGGACAAATAAGCTGTTGAGTTGTCCAAAAAAAGCTGATGCGGCGTCCTTGTGTGACGTGTCGGTGATTATGTGTATTTGAAGGAAATTTTTTATGAAGAAAATGAAAAAAATATTTTAAAGTATAATATAAATTTAAAAAGTGTGCCATAAAATAAAAAAATAAATTAAAAATATATTTAATTATTTTTGTAATTAATATCAAATAATAATATTTTAAAATTAAAAATCTTTTCAAATTCGGGCATTAAAATTATAACTAAGTCAATTTGGTGATAATTTTTTTTAACGTGCTCTTTTGTAAAAAATTAAAAATATGCTAATTAACCAAAAAACATTTTATTAACGTGCTCTTTTGTAAAAATGATTATTTATTAATAAAAATAACAAAAACAATTTATTAACAACAATTGTGCTCTTTTTAATAAAAATGATTATTGGTGTAAAAAATAACAAAACTAGTTTATTAACGGGTAAAATGCAAAGTCGACCACTGAACTTTAGGGGTTTTGGGTATTGAGCCATTTTCTTTTGGTCAACGCAAATTGAACCCTTTTTTATTAAAAATTTGGACTTTGAACCCCAGGCGCCACATGTGTGTTGACTTGCTTACGTGGCGCCTAAATGGCATATATGACGTGGACATTTTAAATTTTATTATACATGTGGACGAGCTGACGTGGTTGTTTTTAATTTTTTTTCCCAATAATATGTAGCTGCTTGGATTTGAACTCAGAATCTCTAGTATGGAATTTTGGCCCAATGATCACCTAAGCTACAAGGCCTACTTGTGATCATTTTGCAAGGATTAATATTTATAACTAAATTAGATCTGCTAATAGAATAGTGTAGTATCAATTCGAGCAATTAAGGGGTTGTTTTGTATTAGACAATAATAATAAAAACAACAATAATAATAACAATAATAATTATAGCAATAATAATTATAATAATAATCATTATTATTACTATTATAAAATTGTGCTCTTTTTAATAAAAATGATTATTGGAGTAAAAAATAACAAAAACAGTTTATTAACATGCTCTTTTGTAAAAATGATTATTTATTAATAAAAATAACAAAAACAGTTTATTAACAAAAAATGTGCTCTTTTTAATAAAAATAATTATTTATTAATAAAAATAACAACAATAGTTTATTAACAAAAGTTGTGCTCTTTTGTTTGGTTTTTACAAAAGAGCATGTTAATAAACTGCTTTTGTTATTTTTTACTCCAATAATAATTTTTATTAAAAAGAGCACAATTTTTGTTAATAAATTGTTTTTGTTATTTTTATTAATAAATAATCATTTTTACAAAAGAGCACGTTAGTAAACTGATTTTTGGTTAATTAGCATATTGTTGGATTTTTACAAAAGAGTACGTTAAAAAATATTATCACCAAATTGACTCGGTTATAATTTTAATGCCCGAATTTGAAAAGATTTTTAATTTTAGAATATTTTTAATTTTAAAATATTTTTATTTGATATTAATTACAAAAATAATTAAATATATTTTTTATTTATTTTCTTTTTTTTGGCACACTTTTTAAATTTATATTATACTTTAAAATATTTTTTTCATAAAAAATTTCCTCCAAATCCACATAATTACCGCCGCATCACACAAGGACGCCACGTCAGCTTTTTTTGGACAACTCAGCAGCTTATTTGTCCAATTCCGTCTAAAGTCAAAGTTGTTAACGGAATTACTAACGTTTTGTTAGTAAAATGTATTTCAGTGAGTTGACTGTAAGAAAAAAAAATTCAGTGATCCATTTGTAAGTTGACATAAAGTACAGTGACTTAGAAAACATTTAACCCATCTAAAAACTCGAGTGACTACTCCAAAGGAAGAAACAAAAGAAGAATAATAGCTCAATTCCAATAAGTAAGTCCAAAACAGAACAAGGAAAAGAAATTGCATAACTCTGTTTCATGAGACTAGAAGATGATGATCAATTTATGGTAAACAATTTTCATTTTAATGAAGCTCTTGAGATAACTATGTCTGATTATCTTGCTTTAAAAAATAAAAATCAAAAACTGAAAAAGAAAACGACCTATTTAAAGAATTGCATAAATGAATGAATTTGAGTCACTTATTGTAGACAAAAAAGAAAATGAATATCTCAAAAATGAAAATGAAGTTTTAAAAGAGAATTTGAAAATGAGAGATGCATGCATAGATGCTTTTAATGATGAAAAAATGATGAATGTGCAACATGATGATAATGTAACAAATGCAGAAATAGTAATGACCTTGCAAAATTTGTACAAGGAGAAGAAAATTTAAATATAATGTTAGGTGCTCAAAGATCTAACATTGATAAGTAATGAATTGGGTATAATCCTATTAAAAAGTGAAAAATACAACTAATAATAATATTAGAATGATTAATAGTAAACCAAGGTTTAAGCCACTGTATTGTTCACCATTTGTTAATTGTTAATTATAATAAAACAAATTTGGTTAAATAAATATGATTTATATGCTACTAATCCAAATGGATCCAAGAAGATTTGGGTACCAAAAAGGTAAGAGACTCTTTATTTATTTTGTAGACGTCTTAAGGTCATCAAAAAGGAGGTGAAAATTAAGTACTTTACTTTGAGAGAATAGTAACACCCAGACAGCCTAACAACCCGTTTGCTTTAAAAGACAAATCAGATGGTCTTGCAGAAGCAGATATTGATATATCCATATGTCTACTTCAGAAGTCAAAATAGACATTCCTGAACACGAACCAAAGAAACAAATGATTGAAGTTAGACTTTAATGAACAACCAGAACAGTAAAAAAAATCATCCTCCGAACCTGAGCATTAAATGTGACGCCCCCCAAAATAGGTATACATCACCCATCTTGAGTCGCCAAATACATGGTACAAAATTCAAATACAACTTAATTATACAACAGTCGTGTAAAATACGACTAAACATATACTGTGAGTTTTAATACAAATATTGTAAGACCCCAACTTTTTATAAATAAAGATTTAATTTTTCTATTTATCATTTTGAAATAGTAAGGGTTGATTTGATTAATGTGGTTAGTTATGGGTAAAATGCGCAAATATTTTAAATAAGCAAGTGGTTATAAAATATTTATTGTTGTCGGTGAATATTCGTTTGGTCGTGAAATATTCTTACTGTCGGAGAATATTCGTACAACGACGCAGCCTTGTGTGGGCCCCATAACAGAAAGCGATTGGATGAAGAAAACGACAAGTATAAGTTGTTTACAAATAACGGCGTAATTATTACCATTAATACTGTTGGAATACCCGATGGTTAAAACACAGTAATACGCGTTGTTGCACAGTAGCACACGGTATTGCACCAATTATTGATTTTTATGTAAGAAGACACTACTCAATAATTGTTACAGTAATTACTGTTCAGTATTTTATTTTATTGATTTAATAATTGTTCCATTGATATTCTATATTACTGTTGTTTTAATAATTGTCATTACACAATATTTTCCATTATCAAAGCAATAATTCATATTATCTGAATAATATTATTAGATAACATTATTGTCAATGTCTAGAAAGTTCTATCTAAGGATAGGTTTGGTTACCTAATTGTGCGCCAGTAAGGAGAAATCCTTATTGGAAAGCCCCCTCTTTCCTAGGAATGACCTGGTTGCCAGTACTGTGATTCTGTAATATTATTTGTGAATAATTAATTATTGATTTATATGATGAAAAAAATATTGATTTTATGTGGATATAGATGGAGAAAATTTTAAAGTGAAAATTGTTAAAAATTGATATTTTATCTTTTCTGATAAAATAATATTTTATTATATTATACAATAATGGTGATATTTTTACAATGAATGTGGGATATATGAGTATATGAGGAGGAAGAATATTTTTGTTGCATTAAATGATTAACACATGTTTTGTGTGTCGGTGGATCCCATTTCTTGACTGAAATTTGATTATAGCCTGTAAAATCGTCCGTTTGTGGATTTTGGTCAATTTCTGTTTGGAATTTGGAAAATCTTTCTTCTGTAATTTCCTATGGAAAAGGCATGAGATTTGAATTTTTCTGACAAAAGAGCTATTTATTATGAATTATTGAAGTTCCGAAATAATTAATTTTTGAAAGTTTTAATTATTTTTTTTAAGAAAAATGTTTTTTAAAATTTTTGGGCCTCATTAAACATGTGTTAAGTTGCTGAATTCAGATTCTTGGTGTACGTAGGAAATTTATATAAATATATTATTATTTTATTAAATTTTCTACTTTGGTGTTCTAAGCATTTTCCTATAAATAGGGTGCTTAGGTTAGAATTGAAAATTACACCAGAAACTAAAGTTTTCTCTCTCTAAATTATCGAGCGTATTTTTGTGAGTATTTTGGTACTTTGAGTGTTGCTATACGGTGTAAGTTCTTTCAGCACTATATCCAGTATTCCAGTTAGAAGTACTATTTTTGCGAGGTAAGGGATGTTATTTTCTTCGTAAGTGATATTATTTCTTCAATATCATTCTGCCGAAATATTGGTTGAAACTTTTTATCAAATTTGGAATTTTTTCATGTCGGGGTTACTATTCATGAGTTACTATTCACGAGTTACTATTCACGAGTTACTATTCATGAAGCATGATGATATTTTTTGTGAAATTTCTATCTTTTAGTGTCGGAGTTACTATTCACGTATACGGCACTATTCACGTATACGACACTATTCACGAATACGGTACTATTTACCGAAAAATAAAATTTTCTTCTTTTTGTCCAAAATATCTATTCTGGATACTAGCTTTGATTGTATCCATATTTTGATCATTCTTGAATTTTATTCCACTATGATTATTTATGAGGTATTTTTGGACATGGAATAGCTGAAATACGAATCCTTAATATTTATTCTTTTGTTTCATTGGATTCGTTTTCTTTAAAATATTTTTCATCAACCTCAGTCCTAAATGATGATATAACTGAATATCTTTGGCCCGTATTGCAAAGATGAATGATTTTATGATGAATATCTTTGGTCCATAGTACAAAGATGAACATGTGTTTAGATGAACATGACCAACTGGTGAATAGTTTTGGCCTGTAGTGCAAAGATGAATATTTGATTTATGATGTATATTGATTGATGTTACAGGGATAAAATATCGATGATGGACTTTTAAATTCATAGGTGATAGTAGATTTCATTCTCTACTTAACTCTTCTAATGAATTGTTGTTTCCGCTGCAGTTGTTGATCTAAAACTTGTTATCTATTGTATTCTATCAGATTTTTCCTTGTTGAAGACTAAGGATAATTTGTTGTACATTATCTTAGTCATAATATTCTTTACTGGGCTAGTTGAGCTCACCATTTTCCTTTTTGTTCCATTTTTCTTCTTAGGAGACGAGAATATAACGGGAACTAGTCGGGGTATGAAGTAATGGTTCAAGACAGTTGTTTTAGTAGTTCTCACTATTTTGTAAAAGAGTGTATCAATAATTGTAATGAGGACTTTATTTGAGTGTGAATATTGTCTAGAAGACAATATTTATATTTAAACTCACAGTTTCTGTGTTGTCGTATTTTGCACGACAATTGTATTAATGAAGTTGTAGTTGTTTCTGTACCATGTATTTTGCGACTCAAAATAGGTTGTGTGGATTGGACCTATTTTGGGGGCGTCACAGTTGGTATCTGAGCTTAGAGATATGATCTCTGGCAGAGATCGGGGAATAGAACTTGGAGGGGAGAGACAAGTAAATCATTTGCTAGTGTGTCCTACCTAAGCTTATTTGTTGGTCGGTCATAATATAGGGGTATTATGTAATTTGTTAATTTGTTAAATTAACCCTTGTTTTATGGCAGTATTTGAGAATGTCGACTGAGAATGTTAACAGTGGAGTAAATGAGACCGTGAAGACACCTTTGCTCACCAATGAGGAGAACGTCCAACAGGCTGGCAATGTTCCTCCTGTGAACAACACCACTGAGCAGATGATGAACGATGGTATGTTTAGGAACTTTCTAGAATTCATGCAAAACCAAACGAGAAAGACTACTGTTAAAAATGCAGGTGGAAACACTGGCAACTCACGAATGGTCACCGCTAAGCAGTTCAAGGAGATAGGACCGCCGGAGTTTTTGGGAAACCCAGAACCAATTACGGCAGAGACGTGGATAAACCATATCACTAAGATATTTGATGTCTTGGGATGCTCAGAGGAGCAAAAGGTTCCTTTCGCCACTTTCATGTTGCGGGGAGAGGCAAATTATTGGTGGAAATCCGTAAAGCATACTCAGCCTATCACACTGAAGATGTATTAGGAGAAGTTCCAAGAATTGTTCAAAGACAAGTACTTTCCTGAAAGTATTCGTCACATGAAGGAGGTAGAGTTCATCAAGCTGGAGCAAAACACTATGAACATGTCGCAGTACGAAGCTAAGTTTGCCGAGTTGTCTCGTTTTGCATCCCATTTGGTTGATAATGAGGAGAGAATGACACGAATGTTTCTGCGAGGTTTGAAATCCAAAATACGTCAATACATCATTTCTCACAAACTTTGTTTATATTCAGATGTTGTAAATAGGGCTCAATTATTGGAGCACGATAATGAGTCGGCTCAACTGAAGAATAATGACCAACAACTCGATGATAATCGTACCGGTGGTAACGGTCATCGGAACAATGATAACCATCGTGGAGGAAATTATCATGCCAGAAATGGTAATCACTTCGGTGGTAATCATGGTCAAGATAATAGGAAAGGTGAGTCAAGTGGAACTTTCAAAAAGAGAAGATTCAATAATGACAGGAAGACATCGGCACCAACACCGGCAATGAATTCTAGGGGAGGAGAAAGAATCCCAGTTAGATGCTACAGATGCGGAGAAGAGGGACACATAAGTCCAAACTGTTCACAAACTTCCAGGGTATGTTTTAGTTATGGAAAGGACGGTCATATAGCTCGAGATTGTCCTGTAGCGAAACAAAGTCCAGCGGGGATGGTGACTCCAAAGGCTGTCCCGGACAAGTCAAAGTCATCGGTTCTTGGAAGAACATTTTTCGTGACTTCTCAAAAAGCGAGTAACCCGAACGAAGTTAGCACGGGTTAGTTAATTATAAATTTTTGCGAAGTTATACCTTATTAGATACCAGTTCTACCCATTCATTTATCTCTCCTGCTTATACTCAACGTTTAAACTTGACTCTGGAGAAAATTAGACTTTGACTTATTTGTTAAAACTCCGTTAGGAGAAACTTTCGTTACATCCGTTGTTTATAAATCTTGTTTGATCCAAGTTGGCACCATCACATTACCTTTTGACCTTATTTCTTTAAAAAAATTTGCGTTTGATGTGACCTTAGGGATTGATTGGTCAACCACTCATCATGCTAAAATTGATTGCTTTCGTAAGGTTGTTAGTTTTCATATTTCTAAGCAAATTATTATTCGAATTCAAGCAACCAAACCATTGAAGTCAAACACTTTAATATCAAGCCGTAAAGTCATTCGTTTATTAAAAAATGGATGTCAAATTTTCTTATAGCCCATGTCATGGACTTGAACAAAAATACGTCAGATTTGAATGATATTTCTGTTGTTAGTAAATTTCTTGACGTATTTCCTGAAGAATTTCTTGGCCTACTCTCAGAGCGTGATATTGAATTTTGTATCGACTTTGAACCCGGTATAAAACCCATTTCTAAAATCTCATATAGAATGGCTCCTATTGAACTTCAGGAGTTAAAAACCTAACTACAGGAGTTGGTACCTTAGCCTCTATCTAGTGACTTCCTTTGTGGAATGCACTGAAACCAGACTCTCCGTAGGGGATGCCATATTTGTGTGGTAGTAAATTGATAGGTACCATTGTGATGTGCTGTCCAAGATTGGGATATGAGTCACAGTTGAGAGAAACCTAAGTCAGTAATCAAAATAAGTAGCTTTCTAGGCTTAGCTGGTTACTATCGGAGATTCGTGGAAGGATTTTATCGAATCGATACTCTATTAACTCAGCTGACTCGAAAAGATACAAAATTCGAATGGAGCGAGGAATGTGAGAAGAGCTTCTAAGAATTCAACATGCGGCAACGACGTTGGCTCGAGCTGTTGAAAGATTACGACCATACCATTCAATACCATCCTGGAAAAAAAATGGACGTGGTAGCTGACGCGTTGAGTAAAAGATCGTATGCGTTTACGAGTGCGATATTGTTAACACAAAGACCCATTTCGTACGACTTACAGAAGATGGAGATAGAGTTAAAGATTCAAAGAACCTGCATGAAGATAACGAATATACGATTATAATCGATTTTAATCGATAAATTTAAAGTTGCTCAAGCTACAGACCTGAAGTTGATAAATATGAAGTGGAAGATACAAGAAGTCGTTATTCCAAAAGCGAGAGTCAACGATGTGAGGAAAGCTCAAACCTTTGATTTATTAGTCAATTTGAGATTCTCGATCAAGTAGGAACTGTGGCCTATAGACACATTTTTCCGCCAAGTATGACGAGTGTTCATAACGTTTTTCGCGTTTTGATGTTACGTAAATATGTGGACGACCCGAACCATATTATTGAGTTAGAACCAGACGAGATAACAGAAGATTTAAAGTACGAGGAGGTACCAGTCAATATCTTGGATAGAAAGGAGCATATCCTACGCACGTCAATTTCGAGGACGAAATTTCATAAGGAGGGGAGTTTGTAAGACCCCAAATTTTTATAAATAAAGATTTAATTTCTCTATTTATCATTTTGAAATAGTAAGGGTTGATTTGATTAATGTAGTTAGTTATGGGTAAAATACGCAAATATTTTCAATAAGAAAGTGGTTATAAAATATTCATTGTTGTCGGGAAATATTTGTTTGGTCGTGGAATATTCTTACTGTCGGGGAATATTCGTACGATGGCGCAGCCTTGTGTGGCCCCATAACGGAAAATGATTGGATGAAGAAAACGACAAGTATAAGTTGTTTATAAATAACGGCGCAGTTGTTACCGTTAATACTGTTGGAATACCCGGTGGTTAAAACATAGTAATACGCGTTGTTACACAGTAGCATACGGTATTGCACCAATTATTGATTCTTACGTAAGAAGGCACTACTCAATAATTGTTACAGTAATTACTGTTCAGTATTTTATTTTATTGATTTAATAATTGATGCGTTGATATTTTATATTACTGTTGTTTCAATAATTGTCACTACATAGTATTTTCCATTATCGAAGCAATAATCATATTATCTGAATAATATTATTAGATAACATTATTGGCAATGTCTAGAAAGTTCTGTCTAAGGAGAGGTTTGGTTACCTAATTGCGCGCTAGTTAGGAGAAATCCTTATTGGAAAACCCCCTCTTTCCTAGGAACGACCTGGTTGCTAGTACTGTGATTCTGTAATATTATTTATGAATAATTAATTATTGATTTATATGATGAGAAAAATATTGATTTTATATGGATATAGATGGAGAAAATTTTAAAGTGACAATTGTTAAAAATTGATATTTTATCTTTTCTGATAAAATAATATTTTATTTATTATATAATAATGGTGATATTTTTACAATGAATGTGGGATATATGAGTATATGAGGAGGAATAGTTTTTTTGTTGCATTAAATGATTAACACATGTTTTGTGTTTCGGTGGACCCCATTTCTTGACTGAAATTTGATTATAGCCTATAAAATCGTCTGTTTGTGGATTTCGGTCAATTTCTGTTTGGAATTTGGAAAAACTTTCTTCTGAAAAGTTGTAGATAATGGAATTTCCTATGGAAAAGGCATGATTTCGAATTTTTCTGACAAAAGGGATATTTATTATGAATTATTGAAGTTCTGGAGTTCTGAAATAATTGAGTTTTGGAAGTTTTAATTATTTTAATTAAGAAAAACATTTTTTTTACATTTTTGGGCCTCATTAAACATGTGTTAAGTTGCTGAATTCAGATTCTTAGCGTACGTAGGAAATTTATATAAATATATTATTATTTTATTAAATTTTCTACTTTGGTGTTCTAAGCATTTTCCTATAAATAGGGTGCTTAGGTTAGAATTAAAAATTATACCAGAAACTAAAGTTTTCTCTCTCTTTCTCTCTCTATATTATCGAGCGTATTCTTGTGAGTATTTTGGTACTTTGAGTGTTTCTATACGGTGCAAGTTCTTTCAGCACTATATCCAGTATTTCAGTCATAAGTACTGTTTTTGCGAGGTAAGTGATGTTATTTTCTTCGTAAGTGATATTATTTCTTCAATATCATTCTGCCGAAATATTGGTTGAAACTTTTTATCAAATTTGAAACTTTTTAATGTCGAGGTTACTATTCATGAGTTACTATTCACGAGTTACTATTAAAGAGTACTATTCATGAAGCATGATGATATTTTTTGTGAAATTTCTATCTTTTAGTGTCGGAGTTACTATTCACGTATACGGCACTATTCACGTATACGGCACTATTCACGAATACGGCAATATTCACCGAAAAATGAAATTTTCTTCTTTTTGTCCAAAATATCTATTCTGGATACTAGCTTTGATTGTATCCATGTTTTGATCATTCTTGAATTTTACTCCACTATGATTATCTATGAGGTATTTTTGGACATAGAATAGCTGAAATATGAATCCTTAATATTTATTCTTTTGTTTCACTGGATTCGTTTTCTTTAAAATATTTTTCATCATCCTCAGTCCTAAATGATAATATAACTGAATATCTTTGGCCCGTAGTGCAAAGATGAATGATTTTATGATGAATATCTTTGGCCCGTAGTACAAAGATGAACATGTGTTTAGATGAACATGACCAACTGGTGAATAGTTTTGGCCTGTAGTGCAAAGATGAATATTTGATTTATGATGTATATTGATTGATGTTACATGGATAAAATATCGATGATGGACTTTTAAATTCATAGATGATAGTAGATTTTATTCTCTACTTAACTCTTCTAATGAATTGTTGTTTCCGCTGCAGTTGTTGATCTAAAACTTGTTATCTATTGTATTCTATCAGATTTTTTCCTGTTGAAGACTAAGGATAATTTATTATACATTATCTTAGTCATAATATTCTTTACTGGGCTAGTTGAGCTCGCCCTTTTCCTTTTTGTTCCATTTTTCTTCTCAGGAGACGAGAATATAGCGGGAACTAGTCGGGGTGTGGAGTAATGGTTCAAGACAGTTGTTTCAGTAGTTCTCACTATTTTGTAAAATAGTGCATCAATAATTGTAATGAGGACTTTATTTGAGTGTGAATATTGTCTAGAAGATAATATTTATATTTAAACTCACAGTTTCTGTGTTGTCGTATTTTGCACGACAATTGTATTAATGAAGTTGTAGTTATTTCTGTACCATGTATTTGGCGACTCAGAATAGGTTGGGTGGATTGGACCTATTTTGGGGGCATCACAAATATTGTCATCTAGACAATATACAAACTCAATGGGGTCCTCATTACATTTATTATTACACTATTTTATAGAATAGTGAGGACTACTAATGCTATCATCTAGACAGTCACTCCGTTCCCCGACTAGTCCCTGCTACTTTTTCATTTCCTGAAGAGAACAATGATAGTAAAAGGGTGATCTCAACTAGCCCAGAAGAAATATTATGACTAAGATAATGCAGAATAAATTATCATTAGCCTTCAACAGTGTTAAACTGATAAAATATAACAAACATCAAATTTAACTGCAGCGGAACAAACAATCTATTAGAAGAGTCAAGTAGAGAATAAAATCTACTATCTTCTATGATTTAAAAGGTTTTTCATCACTTTTATCGCTGGTACTCAGCTTAATAAATAATCCACATCATCGAATCAGCCCTGCACTACGGCCAAGGATATTCTTTAGTATCATGACCACAAATTATCCATGCACTACGGGCCAAGGATATTTGTGTATTCATTAATGGTCATGATCATGCCAACAACTGTCCATCAATGCACTACGGGCCAATGAGAACTTTTACCACATCATTTGTAACATTACGGTCATGATTACACCGAATAATCCCTGGTCATAATCATACTAAGTCCATCTATGCACTACAGGCCACAGATGACTTTCAACAAAATATAAACATGAGGATGATGACAATGATATAAGAATTCAATAAAACAAGTTCAAGAATTAATTTATCCAGGAACTAATAACGTCCAAATTCTCAACATGATACTTCTTTGTGGAGTAAAATTCAAGAATGTTTAGAAGAATATTTTCATGAAAAGATACCGGATGGAACGCAAATATCAAGGATATTCCACTAATTTTATGGAGTATAGAAGTCAAAACTTTAACCAAATGAGTATAATAAAAAATGGAATAATAAAAGAAATCACTAGGCATGCGATAGACCGCACAGATAGGTTATTCCAACAGAATAATAAATAACGAAAACAGGTCATGCGTAAACGCACAGACATGATATTCCAACAGAATAATAAAAAATGAAACCAGGTCCGACGTAAAACGCACAGACAGGATATTCCAACAGAATAATAAAGACTGGAATCAGGTCCGGCATAAGACGCACAGATAGGATATTCCAACAGAATAATAAAGAATAAAATAACAGAAGAATTTCACCAAGTATAGTGTAGCCCGCGTATACAGGTTATTCCAACAGAATAATAAATAATGGAATAACAGAAGTTCTCTTCATGAATACAAAAGAAATAATACCCCTTACCGTAAAAAAAACTGAATATAAGAGTAGGGAAGTAGCAGAATACTATTCTTATTTCTCTCTATAATTTCTCTCTCTAGAGTTTCAGTGAATTCATAAAAAATAATGAAGGAATGAGCTTCTATTTATAGAAGAATGAACTGAATAGTAATTAATTCATGAACGGTCCAGATTGATTTACTTTTAAAAGGACGGTCCATATTGATTTACTATGCAGTATAATAAAATATTCTAATAAAATAAAATCTTTTAATAAAATAATGTTATATATATAAATATATATATATATAATAAATATATATATACGTAATATGTGACCTGCCGTATAAAGGCAGACACTAACTATATATATATATATATATATAATAAAAACTAATCACCCCCTCACCCCTTTTTTTTCCATCCAGACAAACCTATATATATATATATATATATATATATATATATATATATATATATATAGCACATGCAAATATATCTATCTAATAAAATACAAATGATTTTGAATTTCTCGCTCACTCAATAAATCATCTGGGCCGTCCAAAGTTTGGGATAAATCTCACCGTCCATACATTTATCTAATAAAATACATCTATTTATCTATCTAATAAAATACAAATGATTTTGAATTTCCCGCTCACTCAATAAATTATATGGGCCGTCAAAAATTTGAGATAAATCTTATTGTTTATACAGTGCCGGAGGCACGGGACCCAGCTAGTATATGTATATTATAACAAAACACCCTCCTGACAAAATCCTTCCTCCCCAAATCCACCCGTGACATTCCATTTCCCTCCCCCATTTCAAAATACGTGGGCCCCACTTTTATTAAATTAAGAAATTTTTTATCGATTATTTTGAAAAATGGGTAAATAAGGGTCCATAAATTCAACAAATACTTCATAAAATCTCCTCAATATTTTTAACAACATTTATCATCATTTTTATAATTCACAATATTAATCGACCAGATCGTTCCCAGGAAAGAGAGGGTTTTCCAATAAAGATTTCTCCCTATTGGCGCACAATTAGGTGACTTTCCAATAAGGATTTTCAAAAAGTTTTTCGACCTCAGTTATATTGGCTTGGGCAACCTTCCTTTTGTGGTTCACTAGTGTTTTACGGTTTCAACAGTCTTTTGCACGATGTCATGATTTATTGCACACAAAGTAGTTGCCTTTGAACCTTTTGGAATCACCACCCTTGGACCCTTATTAGCCAACATACTTCCTTTTTTTGTTGGTTTTATGTCCCTCTTCAATCATAAGTGCCTTTGACTCCATGGAATGATTTCCAACTTTCTTTTCAAAGACTCTATCATCGTCCTCAATCCTCAATCTCACGATCAAATCTTCACGTTTTATTTCTTTGCGTTTGAGTTTTAAATCATTTTTGAAGTCCTTTCAATTTGACGATAATTTTTCAATAATTGCAGCCACTTGAAAAGATTCAATAAGCACCATCCCTTCAGCATGAATTTCATGTAGGATCACTTGAAGATCTTGAACTTGACTTATGATGGTCTTGAAATCCATCATTTTGTAGTCAAGGAATCTGCCCACAACGAATTTCTTCATTCCTGCATCCTCCGTCTTGTATTTTCTATCTAAGGATTCCCACAACTCTCTAGCCGTCTTGATTGGACTATACACATTATATAACGTGTTATCCAATCCGTTGAGGATATAATTTTTGCATAGAAAATCAGAGTGCTTCCATACATCCACCTCAGCGACAACTTTGCGATCAGTCTCATTCTCACTACAAACAGGAGCATCCTCACGAAGAAAACTGGCAAGATTCAATGTAGTGAGATAAAACAACATTTTTAGTATATCAAAAATGAATGAGAAATGATTGGTCAAGTGCCTTCACCAACTTCATGCCTTCTTTAGGTGCCTTATTATCCATACAACTCAAACGAATAAGAAGTGATTGGTCAAGTTATAATCAAACAAGTTGGCTCGATTGTATTGCTTTTATGGTAAAATCCTTTTTTTGGTTTATATCTTTGGTTGTAGTTCGTACTATTTAAGGTATTGGACACACATTAAACGAAGGAAGGCATGTTCAAGAATGCACTTTTAAAGATTGAAGTTGGTGAAGGCACATGCAACCATATTGTTAGTATATATATACAAAAAATTTCAAACAGGGAAAAGAAAAGATCGAATCAAAGACCAACTGGCTATCTAAATCACAGAAAGAACGATTTTTTGAGCTATAGCGACAGTTTGAACCGTCGCCATAGCTGCAACGTTGGCTTTTTATGAAGATTATAATTCATAATTAACAATATTATATTAAAATAATTAATTTTATTAAAATATAATATATTCAATACTTAACGTTACAAATTAAATATAACATGTCTTCGAGCTGCATAACACATAGATATGAAAATATAGGAAGGACGGAAGGAAGGATTAATGCACGTGCAAAATAAAAAAATTAACTTTTATTATTATGAATAAAAATAAGATATTTATTTTGCCGATAAATTAAGCTAATTTTATCCTACCTTTCTCATTACTGAAATATTATAATCAAATTAAAATTCGTTATTTTATTTAATTTAGCAGACTTACAATATATACTTAGATAGGCTTTTAGATTTTTTTTAAAATCACTAGAAGTATAATTAACTGTATGGTGTCCTAATAAAAAGTTTTTTTTTAATAACTAAAGTACTTGGAAAGTGAAACTATAAATATATCTAGTGGGTAGAAAAATTAAAAACTCTTTAAAAAATTAAAATCTCTAAACAAAGAGAGTCAAGAATAAGTATTTTTTGCTAAAATTTAAATTTTAGTATTTAAAATTATTTTTCTCCTAATATATAGTTGGTCATCCTATATTAGTTAAATAAAATTTTATTTTTATTTTTCCATTTTAGCAATTAAATAATAAGAGAACACTATCAATTAAAATGGATGAATTAATTGTAATTAATAAGCGCGTATATATATATATATATATATATATATATATATATATATATATATATCTTTTCTTCACCAATGCATGTCTTCACCAAATTGACCAAGAAAGCGGCGGCCGGAAAGTTGAGAAAGAACCGCGGCGGGATGGAGCAATTTGTTCAGGCATCGGGCCGCGGGACTTGGGACGGGCAGACGGGGCCTAGGGAAATCAAGGATGGGAATGGGGAAGTGATAGGGTTTATGAGGAGACTTGAAGGCTACTACTGATCATCATATTATGGGACACTATCTAATGCACGAATACTCTCTTCCGGGTGGCGAATCGGATTACGTGCTTTGCGAGATTATCTTTGAATAAAAGATGCAAGAGGAAGAGGGGAGTACTGCAGGTGGAAGAAGAATTAAGCTGATGAGGAAATTGTTGTTAATCCCAATAGATTAATCATGACAATTGGTACTGAAGAAAAAAAAAGATGATGAGAATATTATGAGTACTACGGAATGTGTTCCGGCACTAGTACTACATGATGAAGATGAAGGTGAAGGTGGTGGTTCTTCTACTTCCGGTATGGAATATTTACAAGTACTGCCCCTTTGTGTTTAGTATCCTGATAGGAGTAGTACTAGCACTGATCATGAGTTGATGCCGATGTCGTCGACCGAACAAACATTGGAATCAGAATCGGAATGGGATTGGGATGATTTAGTTAATCTGGCTGAATTAATGGATTCGACTGGTCCCCTTGGTGTTGAATATCCTGGTTTTGATTTTGAGAGTATATAGTAATTAGCTATATGTGATTATTGGATTTAACTAGGAATGGCTGTTAATTTTGAGACAATATATGTAGATGATGAGTTGAATTAATTAAGTGTTTATTAATTAGTTTAGATTTTGGTTTTGAGAGTGGCTAGCATTATTCATATATGTTATGGTTGTTACTAGTAGAATTTTGAGACTATATGATTCTGTTTTTGTCCCTAATGTATTGTTGTTACTTGTACTGGATTGAGGAAGTTTCCTCTTGGTACAGGCTTTGAAATCATTATTTTGAAAATCACAAACAGTTATAATCCTGACAAGGTTCCGATGCCTAATGTTCCTTAGAGTTTCACACTCTGTCATAAAGCTCTTGGGAGCTACTTGGTTTTCAAGTTTCATCACCTTGACTGCAACAACACTTGACTTGTGTCCTGATTGTTGTTAAGAATTCCTTTGTAGACGCGCCCAAAACTTCCCTCCCCAGAGAACCCATCAGTTGCTTGGAGGAATTTTTCTTGACAAGTTGTTTCCAGAGATATTCAATGCCACCAAGTGTCCTACCTGCTATGTCTAATTCCACAAGATTTGAAGCATTGGATAACAGTAAAACAAAGGGAAAATGTCATTTGCTATGAGGTTTATGTTCAGATGATTGAAATTTACAATGAGCAAGTCAGGGATGTGATGGTCTTAACAAAAAATATATATCCTTCATTCTAGCTTTATCAAATTTACTTTTCATTATGTTTCTCTAGAGACTAGTCACTTTGTTAATATTATAAACTAATTAAAAAGTATTACTACAAATAAATTTAAAATTTAAAATTTCACAAATTATGTAAGATCAAAATTAAATGTTATTGTGAAATGGAGAGAGTAGTACTGAGACTGGAAGTATTGCAAAATATGACTTCTTCGCCCATTGCTATATAATAGGAGAATGACCGTCAGTCTGAATGGTAATGTATCAGAATATAACAAACTGGCAAAAAAAATTGAATTAATCCTAAAAAGTTCAAGTAATACTAAATTCCCTGTACGGATACATGAGATTGAACTCTTTTTAACTCATTTGTAAACGAAAGCAATGGAAACAAGAAAGGGAACTAAACTAGTTTAGGTAAAAAAAAAAAAATCTGACCTGAAATTACAGCAACCATAACTTCTAATATAATTCGAATTTTTGAGTGATTCCAATTTTGTGTGATACGTATGGAAATTATCTAAATTTGTCCACTGATTTGTGGTCTAAATTCCATGTAAATTATTTTTGGTGGAATTTCTCCCAAACCAGGACAGACTACTGTCCATGTTTTTGTGTGGACTGTTTTGAGCACTTGCCTGAATAATTCCAGACCTCTGGCATATGAAAGCTAGATGTATTGGGTCATGTCCAAAATGAACAAAATCGGACTTAAAACAAATAAGTTATGGCTAAAACAAAAATAAGAAATTTTAAACCAAAAAATAAAAATTATCCATGAGGCTGTCGACTTCAGACTGATCGAGAGATAAAAATAAGTTTGATAGAATTAAAGCTAGAATACACACGTTTAAATAGTTCAATACCATCAGACATATTTGTAAAAAAAGCCCACAGCCCAAAAAATACGAATATAGTAATGGTGAACCCAAGTAAATAGTTTATGAACTCAATGTCTATAAATTCGCGAATCTAGAAATTCATTTCGGACAATTGAATCTTCTTCTCGAACGGTTTCTTTTTAAGAACCAAAAAGATTTGTGCCAGCGGCAATGAAGCTCACACCTGCACAAGATAACCAATACTTGTCAATAAATAATATTCATATGGAAATGAAGTTCAAACCTACACAAGAAAACTGATACCTATCGTCAACTAATAATATTCATATAGGACAACTATCATATGCATATATAAAAAAAAAACTATCCATGTTTATCAGTAGAATTTTATTTCGACGGTTATTATAGGATGGTGTTCAATCAAGAGACAACTGACATCGGAACAACTTTAAAGCAATTAGAGTATATAAGTTCAAAACCTAGGTGAAAAAATCACTACTTCCGTTCCAAAATTGGAAATACATTTTCCGTTCTGGTCTGCTATGAAATTTGAGATACATTTCTATTTTGTCCCCCCACTGACGACGTATTGTTGAGGTTGGTCCAAGAGGTGGTGTCACTAGTATCGATGTATGGCTGACGAGCTTTGTTTGTGAAAATTTAATTGGTGGACCCTCCATATTAGCAATGCATTGATGGGTCGGTCAATTCAGAAAAATTTGTCAGTGGATTTGTTAATCAAAGTAAGGACATTAGATTAGATTCGCTGACATAGAAGAATTCTTCCAAGTGTAGGCCACAATAGCTGGTGAGATTAGAGACCATTAGTTCTTGACCAGAAATAAACTTTGTACTAGTAGAATCCAATTTATAAAAGGTGCAGATAAGTAAAATAGGGTCTGAAAATAGCTACCAGTAATTAGCAAAATGACACAACACTATAATCTAGTCTGAATGCGGGAGTACCTAAACAACAAAGATCTTGCAATGTCCTAAGTATATGGAAAAAACTTAATTCTATCCGGATCTTACGTGGAACTGTACACGGATATAGTCCATGTAAGACTGCTAATTTCCTTGTTTGAAGTAGACCTTAAATACTATGGTAGACTGGTAGTACAAGTCTGTTGAAAACCATTCTCCTACTTAATCCATTTTCCATTAGAGAACACCAAAAAAAAACAGGAAAACAAAAAAACAGAGAAAAGGGGACAACTGAATCATATTAAATGACATGGTATTGTGCTACTTGCTGTCCAATAACCCTCTGAGCTGGTCTTATCCTTAAAACCAGTAACAAGGTTGACTACTTCAAACTTTTTCCAGGGCAAAAAAACTTCACTAAACAAGAACAAAGTTACACTACCCCAAAGTTTTGTTAGACTAAATATAGTTTAATTCTCCTTATTTACCATTAGCTCTTTGCATTATAGATGTAGGGGGAAGCAAACAACTGCTAAGTTCATGCTTACGCCATTAAATTGAACAATGGTAATCTAGAAGTAATGAAATTAACAAGTTGTGCTAAAAAGAATAGTTATCTTATAAATACCTCTAAGCGGGGAAAAGAAGGCTTAAAAATACCTTTGGGAATTCCTTGACAATGGTGGCACTTGGTGAGCCACTAAGTAGGTAGGTCCTAACGTGACTTGGAATAGTTTGATCCTCTTTAACCTTCAAAAACTTCAAGTTTTTGAGTGGAGAATGCTGATCTAACAAATCTGGAACCTTTGAAAGAACCTAATCAAAATATTGATAGAAGAAAAATAATCGTTAAGAAGGTCGCAAAAAAGTCATCCAAAGTTTTACTATTATTATTTGGTATATTCACAACCATTATTGTAACATGTAACAAAGGTCTGTGGACTGAGCCACTCATGAGCTTTGGGCTCAATTAAGGCTTCCTTATGCTGTGAAAATCAGAATGTTTAAAAGTGGTAAAGTTGAAGTACTAAACACCTTACTCATTCGATTAAAAAATTAGACGGGAAAAGTAACCAAACTGTACTCGAATTTTGTAAACTTTTTTACCCCTTAAAGATGTATGGAAACCTTATGAAATATAAATTTCCGTGTTGAAATAGAAAAACTCTTAGAGATAAGTTTAAATCAATATGTTTTCTAGAAAAGGATGCAAAAAAGGAAGCAAGATGACAATAACGACTCAACATTAAAATCGGCAGTAATTGTTCTCAGCATACAAAATTAAAAACTACCTCAATGATACCCCTGTTAATTGTGAGAAATTTGGCATTTTGAAGCTCTTGGAGCAGACCAATAAGTCTGGCAGTCTCCAAATTCACTTTCTGTAAACTATTTGATGTCAAAGAAAACACATACTCAGTTAAAGACCAAGAATAGTCGAAAGCAAACCCAGAATAGTCGAAAGCCGATAGCTTGGGTGCCGAAATCACAAACTTATCTACTTCCCCTGAATATTTGATAGTCAGATTAGTGAGCTGAAGAGATGATACATTGATAACTTTCTGCTGGATTTTGCATCTCTCCAGAGTGAGATTCTTCAAATTCACAAGTTCCGAAAAGAACATTCTTTTGTATTCATAAATTTGAACATTGTTGAGATGTAGATTAGTTAATGCCGGCAAACTCGAGAATGATTTTGGTAAGGTGCAACTCACAAGGCACAGAGTTGTTAAAGCCGGTAAATTCAAAAATGATTCAGGCAGGTCGCAACCGGTGATATCTAAAACTGTCAAAGCCGGTAGCCACCAACATAATCCTTCTATTATCAGTGGTGATTTCCGAAACACCCTATCAATTCTTAATTTTTTCAGAGATTTATGCCTGACAATAGAGAGTGGGATATAACAGCGTAAAGGAATACTTGTATCAATGCTGAGATTTTGCACATTATGAGCAAATGCATAACTTACAATCATTTTCAATAAACCAAAGCTTACAATGGTGTCCGAATTCAAATTGACAGTAGAAATATCAGACTGGTGATTCCGGCAACTGAAAAAACGGGTAAGAAAAAGGGAAAATTTAGCTCTATTCTGGAAATTGGATTTGTACAAGTTCAGATGGGGAAGAGTTGCCCAGATGTGCTGCCATCTCTTTGACAAAATGCAAGTTTGAACTGCCAATTTGGTGGTGGTGAAAGAGAGAATATGATGAATTAAATCGTCCGGCAATCTGCTTATTCTGTCTTCTCCTTCCTTCTTAATTTTCTTACTGTTCCTCTTCATCTTTGTTCTTCTTCAGTTACGGTTCTTCGATTTCGTAAACCCGAAAATCAAAAGACGAGCGACAAACCCCAAATTGGCCTAGGGTTTTGAGAAATCTGATTTTGGAACGAAAAGTAGATTTCCCTAGTCCCCTCCGGACAATCATACACCGATACACGTAACTTTTATTTTGCCACGTTAATAATTCAATAATAATATATATATATATCGTAAATATTAATCCATGTGTCAATTTTTTTGGGTTAAATATTTTTTCAGTCACGGTACTATATGTCAACTTATAACTTATAGATGGTAATAATTTTTTTTAATTAAAATAATTATTAAAATTTATTAATAAATATTTTTAATAAAAAAATGCAGTTTTTTTTGAATAAAAATTAAAAAACGCAGTTTAAAAAAAGTATTTTTTTAATAAAAATAAAAAATGCAGCTTTTCTATAATAAAAATAAAAAAAACGCAGTTTTTTTAATACTAAAAAAATAATAATTATTTTTATTAAAAAAAACCCCAAACAACGCTCTCTCTCTCCTTCTCCGTCACAACAACGAAGTTTGAAAAATATTTTTAAAAATAAAACGCAATTTTTTTTAATAAAAATAAAAATGCAGTTGTTTTTAATAAAAAAAATTAAAGCCCAGATTTTTTTAATAAAAATTAAAAATCTTTTCAAATTCGGACATTAAATTTATAATTGAGTCAATTTAGTAATAAATTTTTTTCTTTTCTAACTAGGATAAATAAATTTGTACTTTTATATGCAAATAATTTTTATCAACTAATTTTTAATTTTATCAAATAATTTTTATTTTAATTTTATTAAATAATTTTTATAAGACACCGAATTTTATGAAATAAAAGTATTCTTACTGTCTTCTCCTTCCTTCTTTATTTTCTTACTGTTCCTCTTCATCTTTGTTCTTCTTCAGTTACGGTTCTTCGATTTCATAAACCCGAAAATCAAAAGACGAGCGACAAACCCCAAATTGGCCTAGGGTTTTGAGAAATCTGATTTTGGAACAAAAAGTTGATTTCCCTAGACCCCTCCGGACTCAAATTGGTCCAGATTTCTATTGTCAATCATACACCGATACACGTAACTTTTATTATTGATTCTTACGTAAGAAGGCACTACTCAATAATTGTTACAGTAATTACTGTTCAATATTTTATTTTTGATTCAATAATTGCTGCGTTGATATTTTATATTATTGTTGTTTTAATAATTGTCACTGCACAGTATATTCCATTATCAAATCAATAATTCATATTATTTGAATAATATTATTAGATAATATTATTGGCAATGTCTAAAAAGTTCTGTCTAGGGAGAGATTTGGTTACCTAATTGCGCACCAGTAAGGAGAAATTCTTATTGGAAAGCCCCCTCTTTCTTGGGAACTGCCTGGTTGTCAGTATTGTGATTCTATAATATTATTTGTGAATAATTAATTATTAATTTATATGATAAGGAAAATATTCATTTTATGTGGATATAGATGGAGAAAATTTTTTAAAGTGACAATTGTTGAAAATTGATATTTTATCTTTTCTGATAAAATAATATTTTATTATATTATTATAATATAATAATGATGATATTTTTATAATGAATGTGTGATATATGAGTATATGAGGAGGAAGAGTATTTTTGTTGCATTAAATGATTAAAACATGTTTTGTGTGTCGGTGGACCCCATTTCTTGACTGAAATTTGATTATAACATGTAAAATCGCCAGTATGTGAATTTCGGTCAATTTTTATTTGGAATTTGAAAAAACTTTCTTCTGCAAAGTTGTATAGAATTGAATTTCCTATAAAAATTCGTGAGATTTAAATTTTCTGATGAAAGAGCTATTTATTATGAATTATTGAAGGTTCCGAAGTTCCGAAATAATTGATTTTTGGAAGTTTTAGTTAATTTTTTAAGAAAAAACGTTTTTGTTCAATTGAGTGAGCTTACTTGTGTTATCAATGTGTTGAATTCAGATGTCTAGAGGTGGGCTAAGGAAAATTATATAAATATATTATTATTTTATTAAATACTCTATTTTGGTGTTCTAAGCATTTTTCTATAAATAGGGTGCTTAGGTTAGAATTGAAAATCACACCAGAAACTGAAGTTTTCTCTCTATTTCTCTGTTTATATTATCGAGTGTATTCTTGTAAGTATTTTGATATCTTACGTGTTGCTATACGGTGCAAGTTCGTTCAGCGTTATTCCAGTCAGAAGTACTGCTCTTTTGAGGTAAGGGATAGTATGGGATTTTAAGGGATTGAAAGGGATGTTATTTTCTTCGTAAGTGATATTATTTCTTCAATATCATTATGTTGAAATATTGGTTTGAATTTTTTATCAAATTTAAAACTTTTTCATGTCGGAGTTATTATTCACGAGTTACTATTCCCGAGTTACTATTCACGATAGTTACTATTCACGAGTTACTATTCACGGGTACTATTCACTACAAAATTGGTTTCTTTTTCTAATCAAATTATAGTTGATTTATGAATATTACTCTGGAGATTAAAACCATATATTGATTATATTGATTTTATTATCATATATAACATTTTTATAACCCTGATGTTGAAATTCTCTTTCACTGGAGTGTAAAGATGCGTAGATTATTGGTATGATCATGACTAGGGTTCTCTTTGGCCAGTAGTAAAAAGTTGAATTGTGACTGGTATGATCATGACCATTGAATTTATAATTGAATATCTTTAGCTTAAGTGCAAAGGTGAATTGATCAACATGGTTATAATTATTGTTTATATAAATTCTGAAATGATTATATATTTATTTGAGATATGAATATCTTTGGCAAAGATGACTTACTGATGAATATCTTTGGCCCGTAGTGCAAAGATGAATGATTTCTGATAAATATCTTTGGCATGTAGTGCAAAGATGGTCTGTTGATGAATATCTTTGGCCCGTAGTGCAAAAATGAATTTATTAGTATGATTTTATGAACATGAACTGTGATTTGGTATAACCATGATCTTTGATGTTTCAGGTGATAAAAATTATATTTGTCCTGGATGAGAAAAGGAATTTAGAATAACAATTACAATTATGAGTTATACATGTGATTGTGGACAGGAATTGTTGATTGATGTTACAGGGATAAAACATTTTTTGTGGACTTTTAACATGGAGAAGATAATAGACTTTATAGTCTATTTGACTCTTCTAATGGATTGCTCGTTCCGCTGCAACTATGGTTGAAAAGTTTATCATCTACCATATATTCTAAATCTATAATTTATTACTGATTAAGACTATTGATAATTTATTTATCTTTAGTCATAATATTCTTTACTGAGCTAGTTGTGCTCACCCTTTTGCTTCACAATTCCTTTCAAGTAATAAAAGTGTAGCTGGGACAAGTGGAGAATAACAGGGGAATAGAACAGTGGTCTATAGATGTTGAGGGTGAGGTGAATTTAACTTGGAAGGGTGTTTTGCCACTATCATATAAGATGTCTAATGACATACAACCTCGTATCATCATAAGACAGGGATGTGCTCATCCACTTGCTGAGTATATCTACAAGCACTACCTATATGATCTTGGAGTTTGGTTGAAGTATAGTTTTCAATTAAAGACAGTGGAGATAATGATATTTCAAGAAAAGACTCACCATTGGAAAGAATATGATAGTAATCTTCTCATTTTTCTTTGGGGTCTATTGGGTAAACCAAGGATAATTTTTTGGGCATATGATATCTATAATAACCTAGACGCATGGCCTTCCATGTACGAAGGTTTCCTTGAGCACTTCCCAATGGTTTTAATTTGTAAAACAGTTTTTGACTGTACCTTTATGTAATGTGTCATGGTGACGTGCTATCCAAGTTGGTGTCCAGAGTCACAATTGGTATATTTTAGTATCAAAACTCACAACATATGTGTTGTTATATTTTGTACGATAATTATTGTAATAATGTTATAGTTGTTTTCTGTACCATGTATTTGGCGACTCAGAATGGGTTTGATGGAATGGACCTATTTTGGGAGCATCAGAATTTTTATTATAATTTTTAATTTTTTAATTTAAAAAATATTTTTATTAAAAAAAATTGCGCTTTATATTTTTTTTATTTAAAAAAATATGCGCTTTATTTTTTATTTATTCTAAATAACTGATTTTTTATTTTTATTAAAAAAAATGCGTTTTATTTTTTAAAAATCAAACTTCGTTTTTATGAAAAATAATTATTAATAAATTTTAAATTTTAAAACTAAATTTCGTTTTTTATTAATATTTTTTTTGATAAATGAGTTTATAAAGCACATCATCAGCTGGATTGCCAAAGTGGAGTTTCTCTTTCCTAATCATACGCCAACTCATCTTTCCGTTTACAGTCAAACTAGTTTAATGGTTTTTTTTTACTTTGTGTTAGAAAAATCGAGTTCAGTGAGTTGACTGTAAGCAAAAAAAATTCAGTTATCCATCTGTAACACTACACCAAAAATGGCTTCTAGCGAAGGAAATTTTGTGAAGAAATTTATTCCTTCACATGAGGAGTTGTTTAGCGAAGGAACAATGAAGGAAAAAAAGTATAGTGACAATATAGTTATTAGCGAAAGAAACATCCTTCACAAATTATATTTTTTTCCTCGCAAAATTGGGGCGATAGAAAGATTTTTGGAGCCAATTTATGATGAAAATTTGCGATGAAAAAATCCATTTAGTGAAAGAATTATTACTCATTATATATCATTATTCAGAAGTTTTTTGCGAGGGATAAAATTGGTCGTTATCTTGTTCTAAATAATTTTTTTTAATTAATTGTGGTGAATATAAATACCTTAAATTTTTTACAATAGTAAATTTAATTTTAGTAACACTTTTTAAGTAACTTACAATATCAACTATTTATTTTAATAAACTATAAAGTAAATAACTTTACACTATGTTAAACTTTAAAATTTCTCCATAAAAGTTTATTTTTATGATCATAATTAAATAAAGGTAAAATTAAATAAAAATAAAAATAAATAATCCAAAAGACTTTAAATTTTATTTTAAGTATATACTATTAATCCAAAAAAGTCTTTTGGAGATTAATTTAAAGTAACTTTATTTTTTAGTATTGTATTTAATATTCAGTTAAATAACAATTTAGGAGGGCTTTAATTAAGAAAGACCTTTAGATTATTTAATTTTATTTTTAATTAGTTCAGTACTAAACCATAAGAAAAAAATCAAAAAATAACTTAACTTTATTTATTTGAAGCACAGTACTGTGCTTGTTTCCAAAAAAAAGGAGTACAGTAGTGTGCGTGACTCATACTGTCGTACGAGGAAGAGGGAAGCCAATGACTCAGCGAGAAAGAGGGAAGCCAACGATTGAGATAGGAAGCAAGCCAGATCAAGGTTTCGCTCATCTTTTGCAAAAATTAAAGTTTCAAAGATGCTAGGTCTCTCAATTTGGTTTCCCCTGTCTTCCTTAGCCATAGTTTAGGCGGGAGAAATAAAAAATTAGCGCCAAATTTTGCCGCAATGAGCGAGATCGAGATTTGATCGTGTGAATAATGTTTCGTATGAGTAAAGGGATTATCATTAATCCCAAAATTTTACCCCAAACTTCATCTTTGCATCTTCAAATCTGCACCTTTTTGTCTCAATTGCAAGAAGCCCTAACTTCGAAGACCCAAAGATTCGTCAATTTGTTCGAAGGTATTTTTTTCCCACAACTTTGTTCATCTGTATTCCTTAGTTGCTGTAATGATTCATATATACAGACACATGTATGTATGTGTATATTTGTTTGTGTAAGAGATGCTATTCTTATACTTTTTGATGTCTTATTTTTGATGTGTTTTTGGATGGTGTGTGTGAGAGACAGAGATTCCTCATAGGAACATGTGGCTACAATTGACGTGTCTAATAAGGCTTACAAACTAAATCCAAATTCATATCTCTCCCTCTGATGCAATGATATCCACTTTAGCCACTAAAGAGAAATTTGTCATGGCTCAATTATGGAACCTGGTTCCTCCCTTCATCATAGGAAGAAGTGAAGAATCGTAAACAGATTCTTTAATTATGTTAATCTGCAAAATTCGTTTCAGTAAAAAAGAATTCAATTAGGTTCTCATCTTTCTGCAGAACAAGTGTTGTACATTAAAAATCCATAGAAGCGGTCACAGAGGTCTGTGTATTGTATCAACAAGATAGTCTCGGGCCAAGTGTTGATTGTCCCTAGTGAAATGGTATTAGGTCTGCTTGGGACATAAGTTCACTAAATTGAGTTGTTATTATTATGTATTTTATTATGGATAAATGTTGTTATTTTCATTTTATATGTATTTTCGTATGTTTAATTATGTCACAAGTGAAAAGAATAAAATCATGAAAAGAATTGTGAGTCTAGTATTTCTTCTTTTTATTTTTTGTTTCAGGAGTCCATTATATCTTTCGGATCTTCTTTTTAAAGTGTAAATGCAGTTTCCAAAATGCAAAGCCTAATATCATCCTGACAGTTTAAACCTTATCTGTATTATCCTTACAAATATGATGTGTTTTTGCATATGCTTTGATGGTTTGTCAAACTTTGAACTAGTGCAGGTAAATTAATTGTAATGTATTCCTTTAACAGTTATGATTGAGCTATTTTCTGTTTATTATTTACCATAAATTACTAAGAATGCAAATGGATTTCAGTAGTCTCTTAAATAACATTATGATTCGCCATGCATTCTTTACTTTAAAGGTGATTTGCACAAGTACAAGTCTTCTTGGTAACCCTTTAGTAAAGTGTTGAACAAGTTCAACTTTTCTTCTGCTGAAGCTTTCTTGAATCTTTTTTCATTTACCAAAAAATTATTACAACAAAGTCATATATATTTACACACTAATTTTTTTCCTTTCAAGTCAGGATATCAATTTATTGGTTTGAAGGTAGACTTTGAGGACTATTTGGTGTTTCTAAATTGCATATTGCAAAAAACTCTTTGATTAGAATTAATTTCTTTTTCCTTTGGATTTGAATATTTGAAAATTTTAATAGTTTGATGATGAATGTGTTTGTTGACATTAATTAGGTGGTAATTGCCAACTGCAATCATTTCAGTTGATCGAACTTGGATGACACGTAGGACAGGGGATAATGGGATTGGGGTTTCTTTTGAGTTTCGACAAGGTGTGGAAGAATTTCTTAATTTTACCTTTGACAACCCAAAATTTCTAAACACAGAAAAGATTAGGTGCCCATGTAGATCATGTATGAACTCTTGTTAATTAAGTAGAGGTGAGGTTAACTTTCATTTATTTAAGAGAGGTTTTATAGCCGGATATAGCCGATGGACTCACCGTGGGGAATCTTTTTTTGTGGAACATAACACTTTTCATGTTCGAACTGATTTTAGGTCTAATAATAAAAGTTATCAATGTGGTGATATGGTACTTGATGCTATGGGTCATGGATTTGATCAACAAATTGATAATGATCTCCATGATGATATTGTCGAGGAAGAACCTAGTGTAAGTGCAAAATAGTTTTACCAAATGCTAAAAGATACTGAAGTCCCATTATATAGTGGTCATGAGAAGCATAGTAAATTGTCTGATGTTACTAAGTTGCTGCACTTCAAGTCTGAGAGTGGATGTAGTGAGAAACACTTTAACGACTTGTTAACACTTATTAAAGAGTTCTTTCCGGAGGATGATGAGTTGCCAGGATCTTACTACTTGGTAAAAAATAATCGTTAGAGGACTAGGTTTGGGGTATGAAAAGATAGATGCATGTAGAGAAAATTGTATGTTGTATTGGGGGGAAAATAAGGATAAACAAAAGTGTTTGACTTATGGTCTCCCAAGGTATCAGCCTAATAGCGGAGGTAAGGGGAATGATATACCATGGAAGGTCTTGCGATACTTTCTTATTTCACAAAGACTTCAGAGGTTATATATGTCAACAAAGACCTCCGAACACATGAGATGGCATAGTACCCAAACCAAAGTTCCCGGTGAATTGAGACACCCTGTAGACGGAGAAGCCTGGAAAAACTTTGATGCTACACACCCATCCTTTACAAAAGAAGATAGAAATGTAAGGCTGGGACTCGCCACCGATGGTTTCACTCCATTTGACCTATCAAGCACACCACACTCTACTTGGTTTGTAATTCTTGTTCCTTATAACCTCCCACCATGGATGTGTATGAATGATGCATACATGTTTTTGTCGTTACTCATTCCTGGTCCTCAAAGCCCGAGTAAAGACATCGATGTATACTTGAGACCGTTGATAGATGAGTTGAAAATGTTGTGGGAGACGGGAGTTCACACCTATGATGCATCTTCTAGACATAATTTTCAAATGAGAGTTGCATTCATGTGGACTATCAACGACTTTCCTTCATATGGTATGATGGAAGGATGGAGCACACACAGAAAGATGGCATGTCCAGTGTGTAAGGATAAAACTAAAGCTATTCGTTTAACTTATAGTGCAAAACCAAGCTTCTTTGGCTCACATCTTAGGTTTCTACCGATTCAACACAAATTTCAAAGACACAAAGATAATGCTCATAGAGACCAAGAAAAATGTGTTGCACCGATTCGATTATCTGGAGAAATGGTAAAGGCGTGGTTAGATCAATTGAAGTTTCCACCTCCCGGAAAGGTCTATAAGGATCATAGAGCTGAAGGGTTTGGTGAATCCCATAATTGGACCAAACGAAGTATTTTTTTTGAATTATCGTATTGGAGTACACTCATGCTCCGACACAACTTAGATGTGATGTATATTGTGAAAAATGTGTTTGATAATGTCTTTAATACGGTGATGGGTGTGAAGTCTAAGACTAAAGACCACATTAAAGGACGAAAGGATATGGAAGAAATGGGCATTCACAATGATTTGCATCCTGTTTCGAGTAAAAATGGTATCAAGGTGATCATGCCAAAAGCAACCTTTACATTGAACAAAGAGCAAGTAAGACAAGTTTGTCAATGGGTGAAAGAATTAAAGCTCCCTGATGGATATGGCTCTAACATATCTCGGTGTTGTAACCTCAAAGATAGTAAATTCTTTGGGTTAAAGAGTCATGATTGTTATATATTCATGCTACTATTAATTCCAATTGCTTTCCGTGATTTATTGCCTCCTAAAATCATTGATGTTTTGTCAGAACTTGGTCATTTCTTTTGTGACTTATGCTCAACGGTACTACGGGAGAGTGATATGGATGTACTTGACAATAAAATTGTTTTGACAATTTGCAAACTTGAAAAGATCTTTCCCCCATCATTCTTTGATTGTATGGAGCATTTACCTATTCATTTAGCTTATGAAGCAAAGATAGGTAGGCCAGTACAATACCGATGGATGTATCCATTTGAGAGGTATTATTTTTCTTTTTCTTTTTTCACGATAATCAAAAGTCTTATAATTTTACTCACTTCGTTCAAATAACAACATATGTTTATTTATTTTTAATAAAAAAAAACAGATGTATGCGCCGCTTAAAGAAGAAGGTTACTAATAAAGCTCATGTGGAGGGTTCAATTGCGGAGGCATACATCATTGAGGAGCTCGTAAACTTTTGCTCTCTCTATTTTGAGGTTGACAAAGAAACAAAACATAATCGTGTTAGTCGTAATGAAGACATTGGAGAAGTAGATTGTGAAAACCTTTCTATCTTCAAAAATGTTGGTCATGCTATCTCTGGGAGTACACAACGAGATTTAACCGACGAGGAGTATCAAGCTGTAACATTATATACTCTTATGAATTGTATAGAGGTCGGACCATTCATCAAGTAAGTTAGGAATTTTATAATTTGTGTATTAGAAATATAGAATTACATATATGTATATATATACACACACACAAATGTGCATACACATTTCAATTATCTGCATTAAGATGGGAATGTATACGCAGGGAGTTTGATGAAAAACTTTTGGCATCTAATCCTAATATATCTGAGAAACAAAGGGTAGAGATGCAGAACAAATATTTCATCAAGTGCTTTAATAAACGTGTAAGAACATATGGTGCTTTTTATTGTATCAATGTAATATATGGTTGGCACAAAAAATTTATTCATATCATATAATAATAGTAGTCTACTCTATTTATAGGTACTCGATGATAACACCGATGAAAGTTTAAGAAGACTAGCTCGTGGCCTTGGTAAAACAGTTAATGTGTATAAGGGATTCGTTATCAATGGTTTTAGATTCCACACGAGTGATATAGCAGCTAATAGAAAAACCCAAAGCGATGGTATTATGGTGAAAGGTAGTTTTTGTAATGATTCCGATCAAGATTGTTACGGGATCTTATCAGAGATTGTTTAATTGCAATACTTTACAAAAAAAGTTGTAATGTTTAAATGCAACTGGTTTGATACTCAGAAGGACAAGGGTTTTCGCGTGATTGGAAATGGATTGATACAAGTTAATATAAAGTCAAGGATAAACTCATATGATCCATTCATCCTAGCAGTACAAGCCACACAAGTTATTTATGCGAAAGGCGTTGCAAAGAAAGATCCCAATTGGTACACCGTTATTAAAATTAAGGCTCGTACAGATTATGACACCCTTCAAAATACAAGAATTGATGCTTATCAAGAGGATGATAATTGTTCTGTAGTGCCTAACCAAAACTCAGATGATTTGTTTAATGTAGATCTACATGTTGCGGGTGATCCTGGGGAAGAAGTGGATCTGAATGATGAAAATGAAAAAATTGAAGAAGAAGAGCAATATGATACCGAAGAAGAATATGAAAATGAATACGAAGATTAGATATATCTACTTCAGGGTTCAACTTGTTCTTAATTGTAATTGATTTTATTAGAAATGACACATTTTGTTTTTTTTATTAATCGATTTTATCATATTAGCCTATTAGGTTATTTGCTTATAATTTATGTTTGCTTATCTAGTATTTATGTTTTTGTTACTTAGTAAGCTTTATATTTATACTTTAGTTGAATAACTTTCATTTTGTTACCTATAACTTGAAAGGTATTAACAGGTTCCATGGAAAAAGGTCCATTTCAAAGACGACGTTAGTCATCCGACCAGGGTAATATACATCCATAAATGTCTTCTTGATTGGTAGCTTAATATTCTAATTTAGCCTTTACTGGCAGCCCCTATTTTAATTTAACTTTTGTTAAATCTTATATCATATTATTGCAGGCAACTATACTCGATGATTCGCAGACCCAATATAGGCCGTCGAGGTGCCAGCAGTTTTGGCAAAATATATGGTCTTGACAATTTGATTTATCATTCAGCTTCTCAAGCAGATGTTCATGTAGATCATGTCAGTCCCCCTCCCCCCTCCTCCCTCCTCCTCATCCTCCTCCTCCCCACCATCATCATCATCATCGTCATGTGATTCCTCTTGAGGTACTTGTTATAGAGCCCCATAGCTCAAGTGATGTAGCGCATGAGATGCAGTCCGAGTCTGTACCAGATAATATTGTTATTCGTATCATAGCTGTTGCTAAACCTCATCGTTTAAGAGGTGTAACCCGTGGGATTCAGGTTGAGAATGATCCGGAGTTATGACCACTATGTTTGATTAGCGATAATAAGTATTTCTTTTAAGAATATTAATTAGCTCAAACACACATTATTAATGTTAACAATGTTTGATTGTACTAATGTTTATTTTGCTTTTACAACTTCATTACTGAGAAGGCTAGAAATAAGTGTGGGCCTATTTTAAAAAGCCATATAAATGAGCCTTGGGTACTTTGGAAACATGTGCCTGAAGATGTTTTTGAAGGTTGTTGGGAGGAGTTTTCTGTAAGTATAAGTTTTTATTTTTCCTTTCTAATTTGGTGATTATTTTATCAAGAAAACATCGTCAAGAATTGCTTATGATTTTAAAAATCAACCTAAACCAGAAAATATATTATGTTAACTGTTAGTGTAACTGTAACTGTTAGTGTTAGTGTTAACTGTTAGTGTTAGTGTTAGTGTTAACTGTTAGTGTTAGTGTTAACCGATGTAACTGTTAGTGTTAATTGTTAGTGTAACTGTAACTATTAGTGTTAACTATAACTGTTAGTGTTAACTGGACTGATAGTAACTGTTAGTGTAAACTGGACTGATAGTAACTGTTAGTGTTAACTGGACTGATAAGCTCTTTCGAATAGGCATTACTCTCTTAAAAGATAGCATCCCATGTGCTGCTATGTTGTTTGCTCTCTGTGAATTGGGACTATCTGCTACTATCAGCTAAGTGAAGCATAGCGCCAACTTTATTTTCTTGGACACAGTTCATAAGAAAAGTTATTTAATTTTAAAAGTCGGAAATATGTCTCTACATTTGTAAATTCTGTACCTGATTATGATGATTTTAAGTGCATAATGCATTTGCTGCTGATATATGGTTGTTGAGCAAGATGATTTTGTTACTGTGCTACCGCCATTTAATTAAACACAATATACTAAATCAAACAGCTATTATATCTTTGTATTCATCAAATAACTTGCACAAAAATGAACAAACAAATAAGCCCACAAATTTGAGTATTAGGGTCAGAATTAACTACTTGGGTGGGAATGTACAGGTGCTATTCAAGAACTTGGAGGCCCCATATATCCTTTATATCACACATGCCCGACTTCTTTTTATTTAGAACAAATGTGGACTATGGGGGTACAACATGTCAATATTAATATTGGTAGGCTCAAACTTGGTGTTTGAGATAAAGCAATATATGATATGCGTGTCTCAAATTTTTGTTCAAGATCCGACTTGTGACTTGTTTTGAATTTTTTTGTATGCGACTTGAAAGAAAAAATATGAGATTTAGTGATGGTAATGAGGTTTGAGGCTGATAGGTTTAATAATATCATGTTTCAGGATGTTTAATAATAGGTTCTTTTCAACTTTCCATACTTGTATCTACTATTTGCTAGTCGAACTAGTTTTTTGAGTCTTTGACAGTGATCAATATAGGGTTCAACCAGCATATTAAGATTAATGGTTAAGCTATTTGACAACTTAGTATCACGTATCCAGTCCAGATTGACCTAATCAATCTACAACTTTTGTAATAATACCAAATTGATTTCTCATTTTTGGGGGTTAATTTCTATTGGTTTGTCCCATTTTTGATAAGCATTAGATACTAACTGATAAAAAAAGTGTCCTCTTGCTTGTTAATCCATTTTCTTGGGTTGTGGAGGATTTTTTATGTTCTAGTCCATGACTCAAATGGCAGTGTTTAAGCTAACAACTTTATCATATTGTTATTATAATTAATCAAGTTATAACATTAATATTTATTGCTTTATTTCTTTTCTTCAATACTTTCTCAGGCTTGCTTTCGGTTTCGCGAAGGAGAAAATGAGAAAGTGAAGGAGGTTTTTCGTAACCATTATAATAGACTTTATTCAAAATGGTTAAGCGTTGCAAGGCGTGAAGCTCATAAGAAGGCTCATACAGATGAGATGTGTGATGCCTTGAAACCATATAATCCCAGTTGGCTTTCGTAACAAGTGTGGACAGAGATGATTAATGTGTAAGAAGCAAACCTGGAAATTAAGGAGTGCATTGTTGAAAAAAGAATCGAGCAAAATTGACAGTAGGTCACACTGGTGGTTCTGCACCATTTTCCAAGCATATGATGGATTTGACAATGGCTAATAAAAGAGCTCCAATTTTGATAGAGGTATGGGATAGGACCCACAAGAAGGAACATGGTAATGGAGTTTATATAAACTCTCGTGCTAAGGAGATTGCAGTAAGTCCATTTTTTATTAGCTTCTGATATAGATTATAAGATTACTTGATTTTGTTTTTCATTCAAATCAATGATTACTTTTTTTATTAGCTTCTGATATGATGATTTTTTTTTCATTCAAATCAATAATATAGATTATAAGATTACCTAGGCTTGAGGCCCATCTAGGTGCAAGGTTGACGCCTCGCCTTACTTAAGTCCTAGCAGCTTCAGTGAGGCATGCACTTTAGGGGCCTAGGTGCACGATGTAAAACTCGTGATCAATATGTTAAACCAGATGAACTTGTTTCGAGGTATTTCTTTTTTGGGTACTAGATGTTATATCATACTAAAGATCTCTCTTTCTACCACTCGAAAATCTGCTGTTGATAAAGATTCTAATTCTTTTATGCAAGCTCATTTCTTTGAAAAATATTAAAACCTCCATAACCATATGTTCCCAATGGTATGTTTATGATTGTTTATATTTTAATGCCATGATATTTTTGTTAATAATTTAGTTTAGGACTTTGTTTCCCTTCCTTAACCTTTAGCACAAGTAATCTTGAGTATTTGGACCAAAACATAACAAAGTTAGCAAAGTCATGTAACAAAACATAACAAATTCAGCTGTAAGACCCCAAATTTTATGAAATAAAAGTATTTAATTTTCTTATAATTACTATTCAGTAAATGGTTAAATTGATAAAAGTTAAAGTTAAGGGTGATATATGATTTTTTTTTTCAAAATACGCAAGTGGTTATAAAATATTCATTTTTGTCGAGGAATATTCGTTTGGTCGTGGAATATTCTTTCTGTCGGGGAATATTCGTACGACGACACAACCATTTGTGGACCTCATAACAGAATAACTGTCAGATGAAGAAAACGACAAAATTAAGTTTTTATAAATAACGGCGTAATCGTTACCGTTAACACTGTTGGAATACCCGGTTGGTAAAATACAGTAATATGCGTGGTTGCACAGTAGCACACGGTATTGCACAATATTGTTGAATTATTGATTCTTACGTAAGAAGGCACTACTCAATAATTGTTACAGTAATTACTGTTCAATATTTTATTTATTGATTTAATAATTGCTGCGCTGATATTTTATATTATTGTTGCTCAATAATTCACTGCACAATATTTCTCATTATCAGATCAATAATTCATATTATTTGAATAATATTATTATATAACATTATTGGCAATGTCTAGAAAGTTCTGTCAAGGAGAGGTTTGGTCACCTAATTACGCGTCAGTAAGGAGAAATTCTTATTGAAAAGCCCTCTCTTTCCTGGGAACTGTCTGGTTGTCATTATTGTGATTCTGTAATATTATTTGTGAATAATTAATTATTGATTTATATAATAAGAAAATATTTATTTGATGTGGATATAAATGATGGATTTATTTATGTGATTATAAATGAAGGAATTAATATTGAGGTATTTTATCAGCATTTTGTCGAATTGGAGGTATTAAAAGATCAAATCGGTGTTCTTACAGCTTTATTGTGAGTTATAATATTTAATCCGACCGTTGAATCATTGTAATTTTTAGATATGTTATACATATATAAGTTGAGTATGTCCATAAATTTTGAACCGTTAAAAATGAGCGTATAATTTGTTATGAATTTTAAGAGGTAACTGATTCAGAAATTAGGTTTTGGTGGAAAATTATAGAATTGAGTGGGCCCCACTCTTGGTTGTTGGGGGGAGATGACTGATTTTTGGTGGGTGAAATAGTAGCAGGTAAAGCCATCAGGTAGCAGATCAAGTCTGCTTCGGCGTGCTAATATTTTCCTATAAATAGAGGGCTAAGTCATAATTGAAAAACACACCAGAATTCATAAGTTTTCTCTCTTTTTCTCTCTAGATTAATGAGTGTATTTTGTGAGTATTTAGATACTTGGTGAGTTGATATTCATCAGTGCAAGTTTCCTTTAGCGTTATATCCGATATCCAGTCAGAAGTGCTGCTCTTTTGAGGTAAGGAATTTTAAGGGTTGTTATGTTTTTTTAGTTTCGTAATTTTTTTGACCTTCAAAAATTCTGGAAACATTTGAAATGATATTTTGATGAGTTTTATTGACTGTGTCCAAAAATGGTGATTTTTGGATGTATAGATTAAGAGTTATGAATTTTATGAGAAAATACTATTTTAAAAATAACCGCTTATAATTCCTTGTGGTTAACTCTAAAATTGATGAAATTTTTATTGGGAGTACATCTATATAATATCAGTGTACTCTGTGAATTTCAAAATTTTTGGATAAAAGTACAATTTATGATAAATGTCTAAATATTCGGCGGTTTTGGCCATATGAAAAATAGTAAATGAATTTTAAAAATTCTGAGAAAAATATATGTTCACTATGGGACTATATTATGCTAAATCCCAGAAAAGAAGTATTTTTGAAACTGATTTGGTATTTTTCATGAAAATGGACTAGTTATGAATAAATGAATTAAATATGTCATGTGAAGGAAGAAAATTGGAAAATAGGATTTTATGGCTTGATAATTTTATATGAGGTATATGCAGATTTTTGATGAGGGTTTTGGTTATTGGTGATGAAAACTTATGAGTTTGGCATTTTAGGATGATTAAATGCATTATTTAGTAAAGTGTAAACAATTGAAATAAATTGTTTATAAGTTTAAGAAATGTTATTCTTTCAATATCATTATACAGAAATATTGATATGGATTTTATTGTGAAATTTCTACCTTTTTGAATCGGGGTTATATTCATGAGTTACTATTTAGGAGTTACTATTCACGGGTACTATTCATGACAAAGTTGGTTTCTTTTTCTGACCAAATTATCGTTGATTTATGAATATTGCTCTTAAGATTAAGTGCAGTTGTTGATTATATTATTTTTATTATCATATATAACATTTTTATAACCCTGATGTTGAAATTCTCTTTCACTTGAGTATAAAGACGGGTAGATTATTGGTATGATCATGACTAGGATTCTCTTGGCCAGTAGTGAAAAGTTGAAATGTGACTGGTATGATCATGACCATTGAATTTATAATTGAATATCTTTAGCTTAAATGCAAAGGTGAAATAATCAACATGGTTATAATTATTGTTTATATAAATTCTGAAATGATTAAATATTTCTTTGAGATATTAATATATTTGGCCTGTAGTGCAAATATGAACTGTTGATGAATATATTTGGCCTGTAGAGCAAATATGAACTGTTGATGAATATATGTGGCCTGTAGTGCAAATATGAACGGTTGAGGAATATCTTTGGCCTATAATGCAAAGATGGTTTGTTGATGAATATCTTTGGCCTATAGTGCAAATATGACATGTTAAATTTCTTTGGCTAGTGCAAAGATGGTCTGTTGACGAATATCTTTGGCCCGTAGTGCAAAGATGAATTTATCAGTATGATTATGAGCAGGAAATGTGATTTGGTATAATCATGATCTTTGATGTTTCAGGTAAAGATATGTTATGAAAATTATCTTCGTCCTGGATGAGAAGAGGAATTTAGAACCACAATTATGATTATGTGTTATTCATATGATTGTGGAAAGGAACTGTTGAGTGATGTTACAGGGATAAAACATTGTTGGTGGATTTTTAACACGGAGAAGATAATAGACTTTATGATCTATTTGACTCTTCTAATGGATTGCTCGTTCCGCTGCAACTATGGTTGAAAATTTTTATCATCTACCATATGTTCTAAATCTCTGATTTATTACTGATGAAGGCTATCGATAATTTAATTATCTTTAGTCATGATATTCTTTATTGAGCTAGTCGTGCTCACCCTTTTGCTTCACAATTCCTTTCAGGTAATAAAAGTGTAGCTGTGTCGAGTGGGGGATAACAGGGGAATAGAACGGTGGTCTATAGATATTGAGGGTGAGGCGAACCCAACGTTTGAAGGGTGTTTTGTCACTATCATACAAGATGTCTAATGACATACAATCTCGTATCATCATAAGACATGGATGTGCTCATCCACTTGCCGAGTATATATATGAACACTACCTATATAATCTTGGTGTTTGTTTGAAGTATAATTCTCAATTAGAGACAGTGGAGATAATGATATGTCAAGAGAAGACTTACCATTGGGAAGAATATGATTGTAATCTTCTTGTTTTTCTTTGGGGTATATTGGTTCAACCAAGGATAATTCTGTGGCCATATGATATCTATCATAACCTAGACGCATGGCCTCCCATGTACGAAGGTTTCCTTGAGCACTTCCCAAATATTTTAATTTCTAAAACAATTTTTGACTATACCTTTATGTAAGGTGTCACTGTGAGGTGCTATCCACGGTTGGGACATGTGTCACATTTGGTATATATTTGTATCCAAACTCACAACATATGTGTTGTTGTATTTTGTACGACAATTGTTGTAATAAAGTTGTAGTTATTTTTTGTACCATGTATTTGGCGACTCAGAATAGGTTGGATGGTATGAACCTATTTTGGGGTTGTCACATCAGCAACATTTGGACTCAACAGAGATCATGTACTTAAATAATAATAATCACAATGCCCCTTATCACAATGCACACTGTCGGCGGATAAGAGCAATTTGATCTCAGCAACCACTCGAATAGATTGTGGCATCTATTCAATATCATGTTTAATAATGTAGAAGACTGTCTAGAGATTCAATATCATCTTGTCAAATGCTGATTGTGTTTTAATGTGTGTGTTGTGTGCGCGTGTTCGTGCATTCGTGTGTGTTATGCGTTTGTCCCTCAGGAGTTGCATGATGAGGGTACTGTCCTTGTACGATTCTTCACCCAGAGTGTTAAGTTCAGCTATGGCACATAAATATAGACAGAAATCAATAATGACATTCAAAACGCCTGGAAACTAAAAAAGTCTGAACCATCCACTGGCTAGCTTAAAGGAAAACCTTTGCTCACTAATTCTGACTTAGGATGAAACTTATGCGTAAGTAGCACTTCATCAACAATAACATAGTCACCAACAAAGTACAATATCAGCAAAGTAGTTCTGACTTTGAACGATACATAACTAGTTATATTCTGAAATCAGTATTTGAGAGATTGAGAGAGATATTTCAGAATTCAGAGAACCCATATGGTTGGAAGAACATAGATTGAGTTAATTCCTATAATACATTATCCTACCGCTTAAGAGAACGGAAAAAATTAAGATAGAATGTCTCAAATATTTCTCAACATTTTCCAATATGGATCAGATAATAAGATTATGTTTATGTAAAAACAGATGCAGATTGAGATACTACTTCTGTGTATGCATGCCATAAACTCATCCACACATACCTTATAATTTATGTGCATTTTTGTGACTTGAAAATGTATTTAATGTTAGTATTTAACTCTTGTACATGTTTTGGATTTTAGACAGAATATGGTACTGAGGTTGGCGGTCCTGCAGAGGACGGTACACCAAAGGAAGATGACTTGGCTATTTGGATTGAGAAAACTGGTGCGATTAAAAAAAAGGATACTTGGTTTTTCAGGATATCGCGCACAAGACGTGCTTAATACTCCTCCTATGGTGCCGCCGAGTATAGGTTATTCTTTACCGCAACAATCTACTGATCCTAAGGAATTGGAGAATATGATTGACAAGATTGTCCTTTGTCGATTGGGTATAAAGTCTATGGATGATGCTTCTACCAATGATAGTACACCATAACCGTCCATTGGTATAGATATTACTGAACATGTAACTAAATTGGTAGAGAAGAAGTTTACTAACTTCCTTCAAACATTTACCAACTATGATTCACTTGAGGTATTTACTAATAAATATATTTTTGTCTTTGTCCTTCATTAATCTCTCTCTATCTATTAATTTAAGTTCACCAGGTTTATTTTTTCTTATTCCTCATATTGTTGAAATTGAATTTTGGTGTTTCTTTTGCAGGAGGAACTTTACAGGCACAACCTTGATTTTTTTGAAGAAAATAATGATGAAGTGGACCTAACATGATGTACACTTCATTCCTTCTAGCTCGTTATTTTTTCAGTTTTCTTATGTTAGTTATTAAATATTGTAAGTACTATGATCTTTGGGAGATCAAGATACAATAACAAATTCTGTACTTATCGTGACTTGAGCATTATCTGTTTATATATGGAGTATTAGTTTTAATTTTTGGCTCTTTATGCAGTTTATCAATTAGTTTGAAACAAGTATGACATTTATAT
>CM035111.1:36797103-36983493 GCA_020205505.1 Panax japonicus
CAAATTTATTTAACGAGAGAAAAGTTTCCTTCACTAATTATAAATTGAGAATGTATCTTCAAATTAGTGAGGGAAATAATCCTTCATTGATGACTAACTAATTAACTAGAAAAGATTTAGTGAGGAAAATAATCATTCATTAAAATCCATTTCTCAAGTAAAATCCTTCACAAATTATAAATTTGTAAAAAAAATTAATTGATAAATAATCAAAATTCATTGCAAATTATAATTAATTTTCAAATCACTAATTTCATATTTATTATTATTATTATTATTAAATGCTATAATAAATATTAAATTTAATATTTCAAATTAATATAAATGTCATACTTGTTTCAAACTAATTGATAAACTGCATAAAGAGCCAAAAATTAAAACTAATACTCCATATATAAATAGATAATGCTCAAGTCACGATAAGTACAGAATTTGTTATTGTATCTTGATCTCCCAAAGATCATAGTACTTACAATATTTAATAACTAACATAAGAAAACTGAAAAAATAACGAGCTAGAATGAATGAAGTGTACATCATGTTAGGTCCACTTAATCATTATTTTCTTCAAAAAAATCAAGGTTGTGCCTGTAAAGTTCCTCCTGCAAAAGAAATACCAAAATTCAATTTCAACAATATGAGGAATAAGAAAAAATAAACCTGGTGAACTTAAATTAATAGATAGAGAGAGATTAATGAAGGACAAAGACAAAAATATATTTATTAGTAAATACCTCAAGTGAATCATAGTTGGTAAATGTTTGAAGGAAGTTAGTAAACTTCTTCTCTACCAATTTAGTTGCACGTTCAGTAATATCTATACCAATGGACGGTTATGGTGTACTATCATTGGTAGAAGTATCATCCATAGACTTTATACCCAATCGACGAAGGACAATCTTGTCAATCATATTTTCCAATTCCTTAGGATCAGTAGATTGTTGCGGTAAAGAATAACCTATACTCGGCGGCACTATAGGAGGAGTATTAAGCACGTCTTGTGTGCGATATCCTGGAAAACCAAGTATCCTTTTTTTTAATCGCACCAGTTTTCTCAATCCAAATAGCCAAGTCATCTTCCTTTGGTGTACCGTCCTCTGCAGGACCGCCAACCTCAGTACCATATTCTGTCTAAAATCCAAAACATGTACAAGAGTTAAATACGTACATTAAATACATTTTCAAGTCACAAAAATGCACATAAATTATAAGGTATGTGTGGATGAGTTTATGGCATGCATACACAGAAGTAGTATCTCAATCTGCATCTGTTTTTACATAAACATAATCTTATTATCTGATCCATATTGGAAAATGTTGAGAAATATTTGAGACATTCTATCTTAATTTTTTCCATTCTCTTAAGCGGTAGGATAATGTATTATAGGAATTAACTCAATCTATGTTCTTCCAACCATATGGGTTCTCTGAATTCTGAAATATCTCTCTCAATCTCTCAAATACTGATTTCAGAATATAACTAGTTATGTATCGTTCAAAGTCAGAACTACTCTGCTGATATTGTACTTTGTTGGTGACTATGTTATTGTTGATGAAGTGCTACTTACGCATAAGTTTCATCCTAAGTCAGAATTAGTGAGCAAAAGTTTTCCTTTAAGCTAGCCAGTGGATAGTTCAGACTTTTTTAGTTTTCAGGCGTTTTGAATGTCGTCATTGATTTCTATCTATATTTATGTGCCATAGCTGAACTTAACACTCTGGGTGAAGAATCGTACAAGGACAGTACCCTCATCATGCAACTCCTGAGGGACAAACGCATAACACACACGAATGCACGAACACGCGCACACAACACACACATTAAAACACAATCAACATTTGACAAGATGATATTGAATCTCTAGACAGTCTTCTACATTATTAAACATGATATTGAATAGATGCCACAATCTATTCGAGTGGTTGCTGAGATCAAATTGCTCTTATCCGCCAACAGTGTGCATTGTGATAAGGGGCATTGTGATTATTATTATTTAAGTACATGATCTCTGTTGAGTCCAAATGTTGCTGATGTGACAACCCCAAAATAGGTCCATACCATCCAACCTATTCTGAGTCGCCAAATACATGGTACAAAAAATAACTACAACTTTATTACAACAATTGTCGTATAAAATACAACAACACATATGTTGTGAGTTTGGATACAAATATATACCAAATGTGACACATGTCCCAACCGTGGACAGCACCTCACAGTGACACCTTACATAAAGGTATAGTCAAAAACTGTTTTAGTAATTAAAATCTTTGGAAAGTGCTCAAGGAAACCTTCGTACATGGGAGGTCATGCGTCTAGGTTATGATAGATATCATATGGCTACAGAATCATCCTTGGTTGAACCAATAGACCCCAAAGAAAAACAAGAAGATTACAATCATATTCTTCCCAGTGGTAAGTCTTCTCTTGAGATATCATTATCTCCACTGTCTCTAATTGAGAATTATACTTCAAACAAACACCAAGATTATATAGGTAGTGCTCATATATATACTCAGCAAGTGGATGAGCACATCCCTGTCTTATGATGATACGAGGTTGTATGTCATTAGACATCTTGTATGATAGTGACAAAACACCCTTCAAACGTTGGGTTCGCCTCACCCTCAATATCTATAGACCACCGTTCTATTCCCCTGTTATCCCCCAGTCGACCCAGCTACACTTTTATTACCTGAAAGGAATTGTGAAGCAAAAGGGTGAGCACGACTAGCTCAATAAAGAATATCATGACTAAAGATAATTAAATTATCAATAGCCTTCATCAGTAATAAATCAGAGATTTAGAACATATGGTAGATGATAAAAATTTTCAACCATAGTTGCAGCGGAACGAGCAATCCATTAGAAGAGTCAAATAGACCATAAAGTCTATTATCTTCTCCGTGTTAAAAATCCACCAACAATGTTTTATCCCTGTAACATCACTCAACAGTTCCTTTCCACAATCATATGAATAACACATAATCATAATTGTGGTTCTAAATTCCTTTTCTCATCCAGGACGAAGATAATTTTCATAACATATCTTTACCTGAAACATCAAAGATCATGATTATACCAAATCACATTTCCTATTCATAATCATACTGATAAATTCAACTTTGCACTACGGGCCAAAGATATTCGTCAACAGACCATCTTTGCACTACGGCCAAAGAGCAGCACTTCTGACTGGATATCGGATATGACGCTGAAGGAAACTTGCACTGATGAATATCAACTCACCAAGTATCTAAATACTCACAAAATACACTCATTAATCTAGAGAGAAAAAGAGAGAAAACTTATGAATTCTGGTGTGTTTTTCAATTCTGACTTAGCTCTCTATTTATAGGAAAATATTAGCACGCCGAAGCAGACTTGATCTGCTACCTGATGGCTTTACCTGCAACTATTTCACCCACCAAAAATCAGCCATCTCCCCCCAACAACCAAGAGTGGGGCCCACTCAATTCTATAATTTTCCACCAAAACCTAATTTCTGAATCAGTTACCTCTTAAAATTTATAACAAATTATACGCTCATTTTTAACGGTTCAAAATTTGTGGACATATACTCAACTTATATATGTATAACATATCCAAAAATTACAATGATTCAACGGTCGGATTAAATATTATAACTCACAATAAAGCTGTAAGAACACCGATTTGATCTTTTAATACCTCTAATTAGACAAAATGCTGATAAAATACCTCAACATTAATTCCTTCATTTATAATCACATAAATAAATCCATCATTTATATCCACATCAAATAAATATTTCCTTATTATATAAATCAATAATTACTTATTCACAAATAATATTACAGAATCACAATAATGACAACCAGACAGTTCCCAGGAAAGAGAGGGCTTTCCAATAAAAATTTCTCCTTACTGACGCGCAATTAGGTGACCAAACCTCTCCTTGACAGAACTTTCTAGACATTGCCAATAATGCTATCTAATAATATTATTCAAATAATATGAATTATTGATATGAAAATGGGAAATACTGTGCAGTGAATTATTGAGCAATAATAATATAAAATATCAACGCAGCAATTATTGAATCAATAAAATAAAATATTGAACAGTAATTACTGTAACAATTATTGAGTAGTGCCTTCTTACGTAAGAATCAATAATTCAACAATACTGTGCAATACCGTGTGCTACTGTGCAACCACACGTATTACTGTATTTTACCAACCGGGTATTCCAACAGTGTTAACGATAACGATTACGCCGTTATTTATAAAAACTCAATTTTGTCATTTTCTTCATCCGACAGTTATTCTGTTATGGGGCCCACAAATGGTTGCGTCGTCTTACAAATATTCCCCGACAGAAAGAATATTCCATGACCAAAAGAATATTCCCCGACAAAAATGAATATTTTATAACCACTTGCGTATTTTGAAAAAAAATTCATATATCACCCTTAACTTTAACTTTTATCAATTTAACCATTTACTGAATAGTAATTATAAGAAAAATTGAATACTTTTATTTCATAAAATTTGGGATCTTACAATCTCCCCTCCTTATGAAATTTCGTCCCCGAAATTAACGTACCTGATATTTCGAAAAGTTGAGAATACCTTGCTTCCATTTCAGATTCTATCTCCCCGGTCATCATGATTTCTCCATTGTTCATCTCCCGTGATAACTTCATTTGGGTTCCTTACTTGTTGGGAAGTCATGACAACCGCCATCCCTCGAACTACTCGGCTTTGACTTGTCTGGAGCAGCATTTGGCGTCATCACTACCGTTGGAATATACTTTTCTATAGGGCATATTCCTCCCTCAACTGCCTCGCCGTACTCCTGATTTATGATCTGAATCATCAATCTTTGATCCATATCGAATTCAGGTTGACCGCTATGTACAGGGTAATTCAAAACTCGATGTTGGGTTATCCCAATTGCTTTCAAAAAAGAGAAATTCATATCAGCTATTTTAGCCTTCTTAGATCGGACATCTCTTTCCACAATATCCACGTGTCGTGCGGCTTTTGCCCATGCATCACTTATTCTCACTCGTTCAGTTTTTTTTTCAGCTCAGATTCCATCTTTATCATCTTATACTCTACCAAAGAATGCTTCTGTTCAAGCATCACATATTGGGTAACACAAGCTTGAATTGTTGCATCCTTTTGTTCCACGACCGTCTGTCGTTCTTCATCCTGCTCTTCTAACTCATGAATACGATTTTGAAATTCTATATTTTGATCATATAATACCTCTAATAAACTCTCCTCAGGTACCTCTTCTTCCTCACTCTCAGTTGTTACCTCTGCGACTATCTCGGGTGCAACTATCAATTCTTCACTCACCACATGGATATCTCTAATTCCTTCTTCGTCTGACATCACATTATCATGGTTAGTGACTAGAGGTATACCCACAGTCTCATTCACTCCATTGTTAGCATTCTCAGCTGCCATTCTCAAATACTGCCATAAAACAAGGGTTAATTAAATAAATTAACATATCGCATAATATCTCGATATTATGACTAACCAACAAATAAGCTTAGGTAGGACACACTAGCGAAAGATTTACTCATCTCTCCCCTCGTAGTTATATTCCCCGATCTCCGCCAGAGACCATATCCCTAAGCACTGATACCAACTGTGACAACCCCAAAATAGGTCCATACCATCCAACCTATTCTGAGTCGCCAAATACATGGTACAGAAAATAACTAAAACTTTATTACAACAATTGTCGTACAAAATTCAACAACACATATGCTATGAGTTTGGATACAAATATATACCAAATGTGACACATGTCCCAACCGTGGACAACACCTCACAGTGACACCTTACATAAAGGTATAGTCAAAAACTGTTTTAGTAATTAAAATCTTTGGGAAGTGCTTAAGAAAACCTTCGTACATAGGAGGTCATGAGTCTAGGTTATGATAGATATCATATGACCACAGAATTATCCTTGGTTGACCCAATAGACCCCAAAGAAAAACAAGAAGATTACAATCATATTCTTCCCAATGGTAAGCCTTCTCTTGACATATCATTATCTCCACTGTCTCTAATTGAGAATTATACTTCAAACAAACACCAAGATTATATAGGTAGTGCTCGTATATATACTCAGCAAGTGGATGAGCACATCCCTGTCTTATGATGATACGAGGTTGTATGTCATTAGACATCTAGTATGATAGTGAAAAAACACCCTTCCAACGTTGGGTTCGCCTCACCCTCAATATCTATAGACCACCGTTCTATTCCCATGTTATCCCCCACTCGACCCAGCTACACTTTTATTACCTGAAAGGAATTGTGAAGCAAAAGGGTGAGCACAACTAGCTCGGTAAAGAATATCATAACTAAAGATAATTAAATTATCAATAGCCTTCATCAGTAATAAATCAGAGATTTAGAACATACGGTAGATGATAAAAATTTTCAACCATAGTTGCAGCAGAACGAGCAATCCATTAGAAGAGTCAAATAGACCACAAAGTCTATTATCTTCTCCGTGTTAAAAATCCACCAACAATGTTTTATCCCTGTAACATCACTCAACAGTTCCTTTCCGCAATCATATGAATAACTCATAATCATAATTGTGGTTCTAAATTCCTCCTCTCATCCAGGACGAAGATAATTTTCATAACATATCTTCACCTGAAACATCAAATATCATGGTTATACCAAATCACATTTCATGTTCATAATCATACTAATAAATTCATCTTTGCACTACGGGCCAAAGATATTCATCAACAGACCATCTCTGCACTACGACCAAAGATATTCAACAACATGTCATCTTTGCACTACGGGCCAAAGATATTCATCAACAAACCATCTTTGCACTACAGACCAAAGATATTTCTCAACAGTTCATATTTGCACTACAGGCCAAATATATTCATCAACAGTTCATATTTGCATTACAGGCCAAATATATTTCTCAACAGTTCATATTTGCACTACAGGCCAAATATATTAATATCTCAAAGAAATATATAATCATTTCAGAATTTATATAAACAATAATTATAACCATGTTGATTATTTCACCTTTGCACTTAAGCTAAAGATATTCAATTATAAATTCAATGGTCATGATCATACCAGTCACAATTCAACTTTTCACTACTGGCCAAGAGAACCCTAGTCGTGATCATACCAATAATCTACCCATCTTTATACTCAAGTGAAAGAGAATTTCAACATCAGAGTTATAAAAATGTTATATATGATAATAAAAATAATATAATCAACAACTGCACTTAATCTCAAGATCAATATTCATAAATCAACGATAATTTGGTCAGAAAAAGAAATCAACTTTGTTATGAATAGTACCCATGAATAGTAACTCATGAATAGTAACTCGTGAATATTAACTCATGAATAGTAACTCGTGAATAGTAACCCAGATTCAAAAAGGTAGAAATTTCATAATAAAATCCATACCAATATTTCGATATAATGATACTGAAAGAATAACATTTCTTAAACTTATAAACAATTTATTTTAATTGTTTACACTTTACTAAATAATACATTTAATCATCCTAAAATGCCAAATTCATAAGTTTTCATCACCAATAACCAAAACCCTCATCAAAAATCTGCATATTCCTCATATAGAATTATCAAGCCATAAAATCTTATTTTCCAATTTTCTTCCTTCACATAACATATTTAATTCATTTATTCATAACTAGACAATTTTCATGAAAAATACCAAATCAGTTCCAAAAATACTTCTTTTCTTCGATTTAGCATAATATAGTCCATAGTGAACATATATTTTTCTCAGAATTTTTAAAATTCATTTACTATTTTTCATATGGCCAAAACCGCCGAATATTTAGACATTTATCATAAATTGTACTTTTATCCAAAAATTCTGAAATTCACAGAGTACACTGATATTATATAGATGTACTCCCAATAAAAATTTTATCAATTTTAGAGTTAACCACAAGGAATTATAAGCGGTTACTTTTAAAATAGTCTTTTCTCATAAAATTCATAACTCTTAATCTATAATCCAAAAATCACCATTTTTGGACACAATCAATAAAACTCATCAAAATATCGTTTCAAATGTTTTCAGAATTTTTGAAGGTCAGAAAAATTACGAAACTAAAAAAACATAACAACTCTTAAAATCCCTTAATATCCCTTACCTCAAAAGAGCAGCAGTTCTGACTGGATATCGGATATGACGCTGAAGGAAACTTGCACTGATGAATATCAACTCACCAAGTATCTAAATACTTATAAAATACACTCGGTAATCTAGAGGAAACTTGCACTGATGAATATCAACTCACCAAGTATCTAAATACTTACAAAATACACTCGATAATCTAGAGAGAAAAAGTGTAAGACCCCAAATAATTAAAAAAATGATTTTTTTTCCTCTATTTATTTAAAGGGTTGATTTTATTAATGTGGTTAGTTATGGGTAAAATGCGCAAATATTTTAAATAAGCAGGTGGTTATAAAATATTTATCGGGGAATATTCGTTTGGTCGGGGAATATTCTTACTGTCGGGAAATATTCGTACGACGGCGCAGCCTTGTGTGGGCCCCATAACAGAAAGCGATTTGATGAAGAAAACGACAAATATAAGTTGTTTAAAAATAATGGCGTAGTTGTTACTGTTAACACTGTTGGAATACCCGGTGGTTAAAACACAGTAATACGCGTTGTTGCACAGTAGCACATGGTATTGCACCAATTATTTAAGGCACTACTCAATAATGGTTACAGTAATTACTGTTCAGTATTTTATTTTATTGATTCAATAATTGCTGCGTTGATATTTTATATTGTTGTTGTTTCAATAATTGTCATTACATAGTATTTTCCATTATCGGAGCAATAATTCATATTATCTGAATAATATTATTAGATAACATTATTGACAATGTCTAGAAAGTTCTGTCTAAGGAGAGGTTTGGTCATCTAATTGCGCGCCAGTAAGGAGAGATCCTTATTGGAAAGCCCTCTCTATCATGAGAACTGTCTGGTTGCCAATAATGTGATTCTGTAATATTATTTATGAATAATTAATTATTGATTTATATGATGAGAAAAATATTGATTTTATGAGGATATAGATGGAGAAAATTTTTAATGTGACAATTGTTGAAAATTAATATTTTATCTTTTTCTGATAAAATAATTTATTTAAATATATTATTTTAATAATATATTAACGATGATATTTTTACAATGAATGTGGAATATATGAGTATATGAGGAGGAAGAGTATTTTTGTGGCATTAAATGTTTAACACATGTTTTTTGTGTTGGTGGACACAATTATTGACCGAAATTTGATTATAGCCTGTAAAATCGTCCGTTTGTGGATTTTGGTTAATATCTGTTTAGAATTTGGAAAAACTTCCTTCAGCAAAGTTGTAGAGAATTGAATTTCCTATAAAAACTTGCGAGATTCGAATTTTTTGATAAAAGGGCTATTTATTGTGAATTATTGAAGTTTCGGAGTTCCGAAATAATTGATTTTTTGAAGTTTTAATTATTTTTTTAAAGAAAAACGTTTTTTGCAACTAAGTTGGCCTCACATGTGATTCAAATGGGCTGAGATCAGTTGTCTAAGGTGGGCTAAGGAAAATGTGAAAAATATATTAATATTATATTCAATTTTCTACTTTGGTGTTCTAAGCATTTTCCTATAAATAGGGTGCTTAGGTAAGAATTGAAAATCACACCAGAACTGAAGTTTTCTCTCTATTTCTCTCTCGATATATTGAGCGTATTCTTGTGAGTATACTTTGAGTGTTGTTATACGGTGCAAGTTCCCTTCAGCCATTTATCTAGTTTTTCAGTCAGAAGTACCGTCTTTGTGAGGTAAGGGATGTTATTTTTTTCGTAATGATGTTATTCTTTCAATATCAATATGCCGAATTATTGGTGTGAATTTTTATCAAATTTGGAACTTTTGGTGTCGGGGTTACTATTCACGTATACGGTACTATTCACGTATACGACACTATTCACGAATACATCATTATTCACAGAAAAGTAAAATTTTCAATTTTGTCCAAAATATCTATTATGGATACTAGCTTTGATTGTATCCATGTTTTAATCATTCTTGAATTTTACACCACTATAATTATTTTTGAGGTATTTTTGGACATGGATAAAATAAAGTACGAATCCTTAATCCTTGTCATTTTGTTTCACTAGCTATATTCGTTTCTTTAAAAATAATTTTCATCATCCTCAGTCCTAAATGATGATATTATTGAATATCTTTGGCCTGTAGTGCAAAGATGAATGATTTTTGATGAATATCTTTGGACCGTAGTGCAAAGATGAACAAGTGTTTAGATGAACATGACCAACTGATGAATATCTTTGGCCTGTAGTGCAAAGATGAATATTTGATTCCAGATATATATTGATGGATGTTACAGGGATAAAAGATAGACAATGAACTTTTAAATTCATATATAGAAGATAGTAGTTTGCATTCTCTACTTAACTCTTCTAATGAATTATTATTTCCGCTGCGAATATTGATTTAAAACTTGTTGTCTATTGTATTCTATTAGATTTTTCCCTGTTGAAGACTAACGATAATTTGTTATATATTATCTTAGTCATAATATTCTTTACTGGGCTAGTTGAGCTCGCCCTTTTCCTTTTTGTTCCATTTTTCTTCTCAGGAGGCGAGAATGTAGCGAGTACTAGTCGGGGTATGGAATGAAGGTTCTTGAGAGAGTTGTTTAGTAGTCCTCACCATTTTGTAAAATAATATATCAATAAATGTGATGAGGATTTATTTGGGTATAGATATTGTCTAGAAGATAATATTTGTATTCAAACTACCAGTTTTACTGTTGTAATAATAAAGATGTAGTTGTTTTTGTACCATGTATTGACAACTCAGAATGGGTGATGTATACCTATTTTGGGGGCGTCACAAAAAGAGAGAAAACTTATGAATTCTGGTGTGTTTTTCAATTCTGACTTAGCTCTCTATTTATAGGAAAATGTTAGCACGCCGAAGCAGACTTGACCTGCTACCTGATGGCTTTACCTGCTACTATTTCACCCACCAAAAATCAGCCATCTCCCCCCAACAACCAAGAGTGGGGCCCACTCAATTCTATAATTTTCCACCAAAACCTAATTTCTGAATCAGTTACCTCTTAAAATTTATAACAAATTATACGCTCATTTTTAACGGTTCAAAATTTGTGGACATATACTCAACTTATATATGTATAACATATCCAAAAATTACAATGATTCAACGGTCGGATTAAATATTATAACTCACAATAAAGCTGTAAGAACACCGATTTGATCTTTTAATACCTCCAATTAGACAAAATGCTGATAAAATACCTCAACATTAATTCTTTCATTTATAATCACATAAATAAATCCATCATTTATATCCACATCAAATAAATATTTCCTTATTATATAAATCAATAATTACTTATTCACAAATAATATTACAGAATCACAATAATGACAACCAGACAGTTCCCAGGAAAGAGAGGGCTTTCCAATAAAAATTTCTCCTTACTGACGCGCAATTAGGTGACCAAACCTCTCCTTGACAGAACTTTCTAGACATTGCCAATAATGCTATCTAATAATATTATTCAAATAATATGATTTATTGATATGAAAATGGGAAATACTGTGCAGTGAATTATTGAGCAATAATAATATAAAATATCAACGCAGCAATTATTGAATCAATAAAATAAAATATTGAACAGTAATTACTGTAACAATTATTGAGTAGTGCCTTCTTACGTAAGAATCAATAATTCAACAATACTGTGCAATACTGTGTGCTACTGTGCAACCACACGTATTACTGTATTTTACCAACCGGGTATTCCAACAGTGTTAACGATAACGATTACGCCGTTATTTATAAAAACTCAATTTTGTCACTTTCTTCATCCGACAGTTATTCTGTTATGGGGTCCACAAATGGTTGTGTCGTCGTACGAATATTCCCCGACAGAAAGAATATTCCACGACCAAACGAATATTCCTCGACAAAAATGAATATTTTATAACCACTTGCGTATTTTGAAAAAAAAATCATATATCACCCTTAACTTTAACTTTTATCAATTTAACCATTTACTGAATAGTAATTATAAGAAAATTAAATACTTTTATTTCATAAAATTTGGAGTCTTACAGCTGAATTTGTTATGTTTTGTTACATGACTTTGCTAACTTTGTTATGTTTTGGTCCAAATACTCAAGATTACTTGTGCTAAAGGTTAAGGAAGGGAAACAAAGTCCTAAACTAAATTATTAACAAAAATATCATGGCATTAAAATATAAACAATCATAAACATACCATTGGGAACATATGGTTATGGAGGTTTTAATATTTTTCAAAGAAATGAGCTTGCATAAAAGAATTAGAATCTTTATCAACAGCAGATTTTCGAGTGGTTGAAAGAGAGATCTTTAGTATGATATAACATCTAGTACCCAATAAAGAAATACCTCGAAACAAGTTCATCTAGTTTAACATATTGATCACGAGTTTAACATCGTGCACCTAGGCCCCTAAAGTGCGTGCCTCACTGAAGCTGCTAGGACTTAAGTAAGGCGAGGCGTCAACCTTGCACCTAGATGGGCCTCAAGCCTAGGTAATCTTATAATCTATATTATTGATTTGAATGGAAAAAAAATCATCATATCAGAAGCTAATAAAAAAAGTAATCATTGATTTGAATGAAAAACAAAATCATGTAATCTTATAATCTATATCAGAAGCTAATAAAAAATGGACTTACTGCAATCTCCTTAGCACGAGAGTTTATATAAACTCCATTACCATGTTCCTTCTTGTGGGTCCTATCCCATACCTCTATCAAAGTTGGAGCTCTTTTATTAGCCATTGTCAAATCCATCATATGCTTGGAAAATGGTGCAGAACCACCAGTGTGACCTACTGTCAATTTTGCTCGATTCTTTTTTCAACAATGCACTCCTTAATTTCCAGGCTTGCTCCTTACACACATTAATCATCTCTGTCCACACTTGTTACGAAAGCCAACTGGGATTATATGGTTTCAAGGCATCACACATCTCATCTGTATGAGCCTTCTTATGAGCTTCACTCCTTGCAACGCTTAACCATTTTGAATAAAGTCTATTATAATGGTTACAAAAAACCTCCTTCACTTTCTCATTTTCTCCTTCGCGAAACCGAAAGCAAGCCTGAGAAAGTATTGAAGAAAAGAAATAAAGCAATAAATATTAATGTTATAACTTGATTAATTATAATAACAATATGATAAAGTTGTTAGCTTAAACACTGCCATTTGAGTCATGGACTAGAACATAAAAAATCCTCCACAACCCAAGAAAATGGATTAACAAGCATGAGGACACTTTTTTTATCAGTTAGTATCTAATGCTTATCAAAAATGGAACAAACCAATAGAAATTAACCCCCAAAAATGAGAAATCAATTTGGTATTATTCAGAGCCGGCCCTGGGCAAGGGCCACCGGGGCGACCGCCCAGGGCCCAGAATTGAGGGGGGCCCAATTTTTTTTATAAGTTTATGTATTTATGTGTATAAAAAAAATTAGTGATATTATGCATTGAAAATGATATGTTAGAAAATATTAAAAATAATAATATAATTGATGATTTTACATCTAAAAGTGCAACAAGAAGACATTTTAAATGATGTTTTATGATTTAGATTTCATTGGAAAAAACTAAAGAAATATCCACTGTAGTTGGTAGGTTTTCCTGATTACATCATTGAACTTTTAATTTTTCAAATTACACCACTAAACTAATTATAATTTTGAAATTGGGTCATTCCGTTAAAAAAATAAACGGACGTTAATTTTTTATCTACAAAACTAATGAATTACTCACTGTAGTTGGCACATTTTACTGATTACACCATTGCACTTTTAATTTTTTAAATTACCCCATCAAACTAATTAAAAATAATTATTTTAAATATTTTTAAAAATTATTATTATTTTAAGTAAAAAATGTTAGAAACTAATATAGATTCATAAAATATAGATTCAAAAATTAAAGTGATTTTAAATTAAATTAATATCTACTTAATTTTTTAACAAAATGACCCATTCTTAATATTAGAATTTTTTTAAAAAACTAAAAATAGAAATTAAAATAAAAAAATAGTAAAAGATAAATAAAAAAATTTGATTCAATTTTTTCAAAAAAGAAAATAATAATTTTTAAAAATAAATTTATTTTCAAGAAAAAAATTGGAAAATTCTTCATATTTTAAAAAAAAATGAGTAAAATTTTATAAAATATAGATTCAAAAAAATAAAATTTATTTTCAAAAGAATTTTTTTTAAATCAGTAAGGTTTCATAAAACTTTAATTTTTTAAAATCTATATTTTATGAAACTTTACTCATTTTATAGAAAAAAAATTAAAGTTTCTAATATTTTTTTATTGAAAATAATAATAATTTTTAAAAATATTTAAAATAATTATTTTTAATTAGTTTAATGGGGTAATCTGAAAAATTAAAAGTTCAATGGTGTAATCAGTAAAACGTGCCAACTACAGTGGGTAATTCATTAGTTTTGTAGATAAAAAATTAATGTCAATTATTTGTATTAACGGAATAACACAATTTCAAAATAATAATTAGTTTAGTGGGATAATTTGAAAAATTAAAAGTTTAATTGTGTAATCAATTAAACTTGCCAACTACAGTGAGTATTTTAATAATTTTACCGATTTTATTGATATTTTTATTTTGTAGGTACATGCGATGATTGTTTGTTTCAATGATATTTTAAAGTGTTCTTCCTTATCTTTTGTAAATTCTTATAATTTTAATAAAATTAATTAATTGATAATTTATTTATTTTTTTATTTAATTTATATAAAGGGGCACACTAGAGAAAATTTGCCCCGGGCCTTAGAAAACCCAGGACCGGCTCTGATATTATTACAAAAGTTATAGATTGATTAGGTCAACCTGGACTGGATACGTGATACTAAGTTGTCAAATAGCTTAACCATTAATCTTAATATGCTGGTTGAACCCTATATTGATCACTGTCAAAGACTCAAAAAACTAGTTCGACTAGCAAACAGTAGATACAAGTACGGAAAAGTTGAAAAGAACCTATTATTAAACATCCTGAAACATGATATTATTAAACCTATCAGCCTCAATCCTCATTACCATCACTAAATCTCATATTTTTTTCTTTCAAGTCGCATACAAAAAAATTCAAAACAAGTCACAAGTCGGATCTTGAACAAAAATTTGAGACACGCATATCATATATTGCTTTATCTCAAACACCGAGTTTGAGCCTACCTATATTAATATTGACATGTTGTACCCCCATAGTCCACATTTGTTCCAAATAAAAAGAAGTCGGGCATGTGTGATATAAAGGATATATGGGGCCTCCAAGTTCTTGAATAGCAGCTGTACATTCCAACCCAAGTAGTTAATTCTGACCCTAATACTCAAATCTATGGGCTTATTTGTTTGTTCATTTTTGTGCAAGTTATTTGATGAATACAAAGATATAATAGCTGTTTGATTTAGTATATTGTGTTTAATTAAATGGCGGTAGCACAGTAACAAAATCATCTTGCACAACAACCATATATCAGTAGCAAATGCATTATGCACTTAAAATCATCATAATCAGGTACAGAATTTACAAATGTAGAGACATATTTCCGACTTTTAAAATTAAATAACTTTTCTTATGAACTGTGTCCAAGAAAATAAAGTTGGCGCTATGCTTCACTTAGCTGATAGTAGCAGATAGTCCCAATTCACAGAGAGCAAACAACATAGCAGCACATGGGATGCTAACTTTTAAGAGAGTAATGCCTATTCGAAAGAGCTTATCAGTCCAGTTAACACTAACAGTTATAGTTAACACTAATAGTTACAGTTACACTAACAGTTACATCGGTTAACACTAACAGTTAACACTAACATTAACAGTTAACACTAACACTAACAGTTACAGTTACACTAACAGTTAACATAATATATTTTCTGGTTTAGGTTGATTTTTAAAATCATAAGCAATTCTTGACGATGTTTTCTTGATAAAATAATCACCAAATTAGAAAGGAAAAATAAAAACTTATACTTACAGAAAACTCCTCCCAACAACCTTCAAAAACATCTTCAGGCACATGTTTCCAAAGTACCCAAGGCTCATTTATATGGCTTTTTAAAATAGGCCCACACTTATTTCTAGCCTTCTCAGTAAATAAGTTGTAAAAGCAAAATAAACATTAGTACAATCAAACATTGTTAACATTAATAATGTGTGTTTGAGCTAATTAATATTCTTAAAAGAAATACTTATTATCGCTAATCAAACATAGTGGTTATAACTCCGGATCATTCTCAACCTGAATCCCACGGGTTACACCTCTTAAACGATGAGGTTTAGCAACAGCTATGATACGAATAACAATATTATCTGGTACAGACTCGGACTGCATCTCATGCGCTACATCACTTGAGCTATGGGGCTCTATAACAAGTACCTCGAGAGGAATCACATGACGATGATGATGATGATGGTGGGGAGGAGGAGGATGAGGAGGAGGGGGGAGGGGGACTGACATGATCTACATGAACATCTGCTTGAGAAGCTGAATGATAAATCAAATTGTCAAGACCATATATTTTGCCAAAACTGCTGGCACCTCGACGGCCTATATTGGGTCTGCGAATCATCGAGTATAGTTGCCTGCAATAATATGATATAAGATTTAACAAAAGTTAAATTAAAATAGGGGCTGCCAGTAAAGGCTAAATTAGAATATTAAGCTACCAATCAAGAAGACATTTATGGATGTATATTACCCTGGTCGGATGACTAACGTCGTCTTTGAAATGGACCTTTTTCCATGGAACCTGTTAATACCTTTCAAGTTATAGGTAACAAAATGAAAGTTATTCAACTAAAGTATAAATATAAAGCTTACTAAGTAACAAAAACATAAATACCAGATAAGCAAACATAAATTATAAGCAAATAACCTAATAGGCTAATATGATAAAATCGATTAATAAAAAAAACAAAATGTGTCATTTCTAATAAAATCAATTACAATTAAGAACAAGTTGAACCCTGAAGTAGATATATCTAATCTTCGTATTCATTTTCATATTCTTCTTCGGTATCATATTGCTCTTCTTCTTCAATTTTTTCATTTTCATCATTCAGATCCACTTCTTCCCCAGGATCACCCGCAACATGTAGATCTACATTAAACAAATCATCTGAGTTTTGGTTAGGCACTACAGAACAATTATCATCCTCTTGATAAGCATCAATTCTTGTATTTTGAAGGGTGTCATAATCTGTACGAGCCTTAATTTTAATAACGGTGTACCAATTGGGATCTTTCTTTGCAACGCCTTTCGCATAAATAACTTGTGTGGCTTGTACTGCTAGGATGAATGGATCATATGAGTTTATCCTTGACTTTATATTAACTTGTATCAATCCATTTCCAATCACGCGAAAACCCTTGTCCTTCTGAGTATCAAACCAGTTGCATTTAAACATTACAACTTTTTTTGTAAAGTATTGCAATTAAACAATCTCTGATAAGATCCCGTAACAATCTTGATCGGAATCATTACAAAAACTACCTTTCACCATAATACCATCGCTTTGGGTTTTTCTATTAGTTGCTATATCACTCGTGTGGAATCTAAAACCATTGATAACGAATCCCTTATACACATTAACTGTTTTACCAAGGCCACGAGCTAGTCTTCTTAAACTTTCATCGGTGTTGTTATCATCGAGTACCTATAAATAGAGTAGACTACTATTATTATATGATATGAATAAATTTTTTGTGCCAACCATATATTACATTGATACAATAAAAAGCACCATATGTTCTTACACGTTTATTAAACCACTTGATGAAATATTTGTTCTGCATCTCTACCCTTTGTTTCTCAGATATATTAGGATTAGATGCCAAAAGTTTTTCATCAAACTCCCTGCGTATACATTCCCATCTTAATGCAGATAATTGAAATGTGTATGCACATTTGTGTGTGTGTATATATATATATACATATATGTATTTCTATATTTCTAATACACAAATTATAAAATTCCTAACTTACTTGATGAATGGTCCGACCTCTATACAATTCATAAGAGTATATAATGTTACAGCTTGATACTCCTCGTCGGTTAAATCTCGTTGTGTACTCCCAGAGATAGCATGACCAACATTTTTGAAGATAGAAAGGTTTTCACAATCTACTTCTCCAATGTCTTCATTACGACTAACACGATTATGTTTTGTTTCTTTGTCAACCTCAAAATAGAGAGAGCAAAAGTTTACGAGCTCCTCAATGATGTATGCCTCCGCAATTGAACCCTCCACATGAGCTTTATTAGTAACCTTCTTCTTTAAGCGGCGCATACATCTGTTTTTTTTTATTAAAAATAAATAAACATATGTTGTTATTTGAACGAAGTGAGTAAAATTATAAGACTTTTGATTATCGTGAAAAAAGAAAAAGAAAAATAATACCTCTCAAATGGATACATCCATCGGTATTGTACTGGCCTACCTATCTTTGCTTCATAAGCTAAATGAATAGGTAAATGCTCCATACAATCAAAGAATGATGGGGGAAAGATCTTTTCAAGTTTGCAAATTGTCAAAACAATTTTATTGTCAAGTACATCCATATCACTCTCCCGTAGTACCGTTGAGCATAAGTCACAAAAGAAATGACTAAGTTCTGACAAAACATCAATGATTTTAGGAGGCAATAAATCACGGAAAGCAATTGGAATTAATAGTAGCATGAATATATAACAATCATGACTCTTTAACCCATAGAATTTACTATCTTTGAGGTTACAACACCGAGATATGTTAGAGCCATATCCATCAGGGAGCTTTAATTCTTTCACCCACTGACAAACTTGTCTTACTTGCTCTTTGTTCAATGTAAAGGTTGCTTTTGGCATGATCACCTTGATACCATTTTTACTCGAAACAGGATGCAAATCATTGTGAATGCCCATTTCTTCCATATCCTTTCGTCCTTTAATGTGGTCTTTAGTCTTAGACTTCACACCCATCACCGTATTAAAGACATTATCAAACACATTTTTCACAATATACATCACATCTAAGTTGTGTCGGAGCATGAGTGTACTCCAATACGATAATTCAAAAAAAATACTTCGTTTGGTCCAATTATGGGATTCACCAAACCCTTCAGCTCTATGATCCTTATAGACCTTTCCGGGAGGTGGAAACTTCAATTGATCTAACCACGTCTTTACCATTTCTCCAGATAATCGAATCGGTGCAACACATTTTTCTTGGTCTCTATGAGCATTATCTTTGTGTCTTTGAAATTTGTGTTGAATCGGTAGAAACCTAAGATGTGAGCCAAAGAAGCTTGGTTTTGCACTATAAGTTAAACGAATAGCTTTAGTTTTATCCTTACACACTGGACATGCCATCTTTCTGTGTGTGCTCCATCCTTCCATCATACCATATGAAGGAAAGTCGTTGATAGTCCACATGAATGCAACTCTCATTTGAAAATTATGTCTAGAAGATGCATCATAGGTGTGAACTCCCGTCTCCCACAACATTTTCAACTCATCTATCAACGGTCTCAAGTATACATCGATGTCTTTACTCGGGCTTTGAGGACCAGGAATGAGTAACGACAAAAACATGTATGCATCATTCATACACATCCATGGTGGGAGGTTATAAGGAACAAGAATTACAGACCAAGTAGAGTGTGGTGTGCTTGATAAGTCAAATGGAGTGAAACCATCGGTGGCGAGTCCTAACCTTACATTTCTATCTTCTTTTGTAAAGGATGGGTGTGTAGCATCAAAGTTTTTCCAGGCTTCTCCGTCTACAGGGTGTCTCAATTCACCGGGAACTTTGGTTTGGGTACTATGCCATCTCATGTGTTCGGAGGTCTTTGTTGACATATATAACCTCTGAAGTCTTTGTGAAATAAGAAAGTATCGCAAGACCTTCCATGGTATATCATTCCCCTTACCTCCGCTATTAGGCTGATACCTTGGGAGACCATAAGTCAAACACTTTTGTTTATCCTTATTTTCCCCCCAATACAACATACAATTTTCTCTACATGCATCTATCTTTTCATACCCCAAACCTAGTCCTCTAACAATTATTTTTTACCAAGTAGTAAGATCCTGGCAACTCATCATCCTCCGGAAAGAACTCTTTAATAAGTGTTAACAAGTCATTAAAGTGTTTCTCACTACATCCACTCTCAGACTTGAAGTGCAGCAACTTAGTAACATCAGACAATTTACTATGCTTCTCATGACCACTATATAATGGGACTTCAGTATCTTTTAGCATTTGGTAAAACTATTTTGCACTTACACTAGGTTCTTCCTCGACAATATCATCATGGAGATCATTATCAATTTGTTGATCAAATCCATGACCCATAGCATCAAGTACCATATCACCACATTGATAACTTTTATTATTAGACCTAAAATCAGTTCGAACATGAAAAGTGTTATGTTCCACAAAAAAAGATTCCCCACGGTGAGTCCATCGGCTATATCCGGCTATAAAACCTCTCTTAAATAAATGATAGTTAACCTCACCTCTACTTAATTAACAAGAGTTCATACATGATCTACATGGGCACCTAATCTTTTCTTTGTTTAGAAATTTTGGGTTGTCAAAGGTAAAATTAAGAAATTCTTCCACACCTTGTCGAAACTCAAAAGAAACCCCAATCCCATTATCCCCTGTCCTACGTGTCATCCAAGTTCGATCAACTGAAATGATTGCAGTTGGCAATTACCACCTAATTAATGTCAACAAACACATTCATCATCAAACTATTAAAATTTTCAAATATTCAAATCCAAAGGAAAAAGAAATTAATTCTAATCAAAGAGTTTTTTGCAATATGCAATTTAGAAACACCAAATAGTCCTCAAAGTCTACCTTCAAACCAATAAATTGATATCCTGACTTGAAAGGAAAAAAATTAGTGTGTAAATATATATGACTTTGTTGTAATAATTTTTTGGTAAATGAAAAAAGATTCAAGAAAGCTTCAGCAGAAGAAAAGTTGAACTTGTTCAACACTTTACTAAAGGGTTACCAAGAAGACTTGTACTTGTGCAAATCACCTTTAAAGTAAAGAATGCATAGCGAATCATAATGTTATTTAAGAGACTACTGAAATCCATTTTCATTCTTAGTAATTTATGGTAAATAATAAACAGAAAATAGCTCAATCATAACTGTTAAAGGAATACATTACAATTAATTTACCTGCACTAGTTCAAAGTTTGACAAACCATCAAAGCATATGCAAAAACACATCATATTTGTAAGGATAATACAGATAAGGTTTAAACTGTCAGGATGATATTAGGCTTTGCATTTTGGAAACTGCATTTACACTTTAAAAAGAAGATCCGAAAGATATAATGGACTCCTGAAACAAAAAATAAAAAGAAGAAATACTAGACTCACAATTCTTTTCATGATTTTATTCTTTTCACTTGTGACATAATTAAACATACGAAAATACATATAAAATGAAAATAACAACATTTATCCATAATAAAATACATAAACAACTCAATTTAGTGAACTTATGTCCCAAGCAGACCTAATACCATTTCACTAGGGACAATCAACACTTGGCCCGAGACTATCTTGTTGATACAATACACAGACCTCTGTGACCGCTTCTATGGATTTTTAATGTACAACACTTGTTCTGCAGAAAGATGAGAACCTAATTGAATTCTTTTTTACTGAGAAACGAATTTTGCAGATTAACATAATTAAAGAATCTGTTTGCGATTCTTCACTTCTTCCTATGATGAAGGGAGGAACCAGGTTCCATAATTGAGCCATGACAAATTTCTCTTTAGTGGCTAAAGTGGATATCATTGCATCAGAGGGAGAGATATGAATTTGGATTTAGTTTGTAAGCCTTATTAGACACGTCAATTGTAGCCACATGTTCCTATGAGGAATCTCTGTCTCTCACACACACCATCCAAAAACACATCAAAAAGTATAAGAATAGCATCTCTTACACAAACAAATATACACATACATACATGTGTCTGTATATATGAATCATTACAGCAACTAAGGAATACAGATGAACAAAGTTGTGGGAAAAAATACCTTCGAACAAATTGACGAATCTTTGGGTCTTCGAAGTTAGGGCTTCTTGCAATTGAGACAAAAAGGTGCAGATTTGAAGATGCAAAGATGAAGTTTGGGGTAAAATTTTGGGATTAATGATAATCCCTTTACTCATACGAAACATTATTCACACGATCAAATCTCGATCTCGCTAATTGCTGCAAAATTTGGCGCTAATTTTTTATTTCTCCCGCCTAAACTATGGCTAAGGAAGACAGGGGAAACCAAATTGAGAGACCTAGCATCTTTGAAACTTTAATTTTTGCAAAAGATGAGCGAAACCTTGATCTGGCTTGCTTCCTATCTCAATCGTTGGCTTCCCTCTTTCTCGCTGAGTCATTGGCTTCCCTCTTCCTCGTACGACAGTATGAGTCACGCACACTACTGTACTCCTTTTTTTTGGAAACAAGCACAGTACTGTGCTTCAAATAAATAAAGTTAAGTTGTTTTTTGATTTTTTTCTTATGGTTTAGTACTGAACTAATTAAAAATAAAATTAAATAATCTAAAGTCTTTCTTAATTAAAGCCCTCCTAAATTGTTATTTAACTGAATATTAAATACAATACTAAAAAATAAAGTTACTTTAAATTAATCTCCAAAAGACTTTTTGGATTAATAGTATATACTTAAAATAAAATTTAAAGTCTTTTGGATTATTTATTTTTATTTTTATTTAATTTTACCTTTATTTAATTATGATCATAAAAATAAACTTTTATGGAGAAATTTTAAAGTTTAACATAGTGTAAAGTTATTTACTTTATAGTTTATTAAAATAAATAGTTGATATTGTAAGTTACTTAAAAAGTGTTACTAAAATTAAATTTACTATTGTAAAAAATTTAAGGTATTTATATTCACCACAATTAATTAAAAAAAATTATTTAGAACAAGATAGCGACCAATTTTATCCCTCACAAAAAACTTCTGAATAATGATATATAATGAGTAATAATTCTTTCACTAAATGGATTTTTTCATGGCAAATTTTCATCATAAATTGGCTCCAAAAATCTTTCTATCGCCCCAATTTTGCGAGGAAAAAAATATAATTTATGAAGGATGTTTCTTTCGCTAATAACTATATTGTCACTATACTTTTTTTCCTTCATTGTTCCTTCGCTAAACAACTTCTCATGTGAAGGAATAAATTTCTTCACAAAATTTCCTTCGCTAGAAGCCATTTTTGGTGTAGTGTTACAGATGGATAACTGAACTTTTTTTGCTTACAGTCAACTCACTGAACTCGATTTTTCTAACACAAAGTTAAAAAACCCATTAAACTAGTTTGACTGTAAACGGAAAGATGAATTGGCGTATGATTAGGAAAGAGAAACTCCACTTTGGCAATCCAGCTGATGATGTGCTTTATAAACTCATTTATCAAAAAAAAATATTAATAAAAAACGAAATTTAGTTTTAAATTTTAAAATTTATTAATAATTATTTTTCATAAAAACGCAGTTTGATTTTTAAAAAATAAAACGCATTTTTTTTTAATAAAAATAAAAAATCAGTTATTTAGAATAAATAAAAAATAAAGCGCATATTTTTTTAAATAAAAAAAATATAAAGCGCAATTTTTTTTAATAAAAATATTTTTTAAATTAAAAAATTAAAAATTATAATAAAAATTCTGATGCTCCCAAAATAGGTCCATTCCATCCAACCCATTCTGAGTCGCCAAATACATGGTACAGAAAACAACTATAACATTATTACAATAATTATCGTACAAAATATAACAACACATATGTTGTGAGTTTTGATACTAAAATATACTAATTGTGACTCTGGACACCAACTTGGATAGCACGTCACCATGACACATTACATAAAGGTACAGTCAAAAATTGTTTTACAAATTAAAACCTTTGGGAAGTGCTCAAGGAAACCTTCGTACATGGAAGGCTATGCGTCTAGGTTATTATAGATATCATATGCCCAAAAAATTATCCTTGGTTTACCCAATAGACCCCAAAGAAAAATGAGAAGATTACTATCATATTCTTTCCAATGGTGAGTCTTTTCTTGAAATATCATTATCTCCACTGTCTTTAATTGAGAACTATACTTCAACCAAACTCCAAGATCATATAGGTAGTGCTTGTAGATATACTCAGCAAGTGGATGATCACATCTCTGTCTTATGATGATACGAGGTTGTATGTCATTAGACATCTTATATGATAGTGGCAAAACACCCTTCCAAGTTAAATTCACCTCACCCTCAACATCTATAGACCACTGTTATATTCCCCTGTTATTCTCCACTTGTCCCAACTACACTTTTATTATTTGAAAGGAATTGTGAAGCAAAAGGGTGAGCACAACTAGCTCAGTAAAGAATATTATGACTAAAGATAAATAAATTATCAATAGTCTTAATCAGTAATAAATTATAGATTTAGAATATATGGTAGATGATAAACTTTTCAACCATAGTTGCAGCGGAACGAGCAATCCATTAGAAGAGTCAAATAGACTATAAAGTCTATTATCTTCTCCATGTTAAAAGTCCACAAAAAATGTTTTATCCCTGTAACATCAATCAACAATTCATGTCCACAATCACATGTATAACTCATAATCGTAATTGTTATTCTAAATTCCTTTTCTCATCCAGGACAAATATAATTTTCATCACCTGAAACATCAAAGATCATGGTTATACCAAATCACAGTTCATGTTCATAAAATCATACTAATAAATTCATTTTTGCACTACGGGCCAAAGATATTCATCAACAGACCATCTTTGCACTACATGCCAAAGATATTTATCAGAAATCATTCATCTTTGCACTACGGGCCAAAGATATTCATCAGTAAGTCATCTTTGCCAAAGATATTCATATCTCAAATAAATATATAATCATTTCAGAATTTATATAAACAATAATTATAACCATGTTGATCAATTCACCTTTGCACTTAAGCTAAAGATATTCAATTATAAATTCAATGGTCATGATCATACCAGTCACAATTCAACTTTTTACTACTGGCCAAAGAGAACCCTAGTCATGATCATACCAATAATCTACCCATCTTTACACTCCAGTGAAAGAGAATTTCAACATCAGGGTTATAAAAATGTTATATATGATAATAAAATCAATATAATCAATATATAGTTTTAATCTCCAGAGTAATATTCATAAATCAACTATAATTTGATTAGAAAAAGAAACCAATTTTGTAATGAATAGTACCCGTGAATAGTAACTCGTGAATAGTAACCTGTCGTGAATAGTAACTCGGGAATAGTAACTCGTGAATAGTAATCCCGACATGAAAAAGTTTCAAATTTGATAAAAAATTCAAACCAATATTTCAACATAATGATATTGAAGAAATAATATCACTTACGAAGAAAATAACATCCCTTTCAATCCCTTAAAATCCCATACTACCCCTTACCTTAAAAGAGCAGTACTTCTGACTGGAATAACGCTGAACGAACTTGCACCGTATAGCAACACGTAAGATATCAAAATACTTACAAGAATACACTCGATAATATAAAGAGAGAAATAGAGAGAAAACTTCAGTTTCTGGTGTGATTTTCAATTCTAACCTAAGCACCCTATTTATAGAAAAATGCTTAGAACACCAAAATAGAGTATTTAATAAAATAATAATATATTTATATAATTTTCCTTAGCCTACCTCTAGACATCTGAATTCAACACATTGATAACACAAGTAAGCTCACTCAATTGAACAAAAACGTTTTTTCTTAAAAAATTAACTAAAACTTCCAAAAATCAATTATTTCGGAACTTCGGAACCTTCAATAATTCATAATAAATAGCTCTTTCATCAGAAAATTTAAATCTCACGAATTTTTATAGGAAATTCAATTCTATACAACTTTGCAGAAGAAAGTTTTTTCAAATTCCAAATAAAAATTGACCGAAATTCACATACGGGCGATTTTACATGTTATAATCAAATTTCAGTCAAGAAATGGGGTCCACCGACACACAAAACATGTTTTAATCATTTAATGCAACAAAAATACTCTTCCTCCTCATATACTCATATATCACACATTCATTATAAAAATATCATCATTATTATATTATAATAATATAATAAAATATTATTTTATCAGAAAAGATAAAATATCAATTTTCAACAATTGTCACTTTTAAAAATTTTCTCCATCTATATCCACATAAAATGAATATTTTCCTTATCATATAAATTAATAATTAATTATTCACAAATAATATTATAGAATCACAATACTGACAACCAGGCAGTTCCCAAGAAAGAGGGGGCTTTCCAATAAGAATTTCTCCTTACTGGCGCGCAATTAGGTGACCAAATCTCTCCCTAGACAGAACTTTTTAGACATTGCCAATAATATTATCTAATAATATTATTCAAATAATATGAATTATTGATTTGATAATGGAATATACTGTGCAGTGACAATTATTAAAACAACAATAATATAAAATATCAACGCAGCAATTATTGAATCAAAAATAAAATATTGAACAGTAATTACTGTAACAATTATTGAGTAGTGCCTTCTTACGTAAGAATCAATAATTGGTGAAATATCGTGTGCTACTGTGCAACAACGCGTATTACTGTGTTTTAACCACCGGGTATTTCAACAGAATTAACGGTAACAACTACGTCGTTATTTGTAAATAACTTATACTTGTCATTTTCTTCATCCAATCTCTTTCCGTTATGGGGCCCACAAAAGGCTGCGCCGTTGTCCCCGACAGGAAGAATATTCTACGACCAAACGAATATTCCCCGACAACAATGAGTATTTTATAACCACTTGCTTATTTTAAAAAAAATCATATATCACCCTTAACTTTAAACTTTATCAATTTAACCATTTACTGAATAGTAATTATAAGAAAAAAAAATTGAATACTTTTATTTTATAAAATTCGGGGTCTTACAAAAATTATTTGATAAAATTAAAATAAAAATTATTTGATAAAATTAAAAATTAGTTGATAAAAATTATTTGCATATAAAAGTACAAATTTATTTATCCTAGTTAGAAAAGAATAAAAAATTTATTACCAAATTGACTCAATTATAAATTTAATGTCCGAATTTGAAAAGATTTTTAATTTTAAAAGTTTTTTTATTTTTATTAAAAAAATCTGCGCTTTATTTTTTTTTTATAAAAAATAACTGCTTTTTTATTTTTATTAAAAAAATTGCGTTTTATTTTTAAAAATATTTTTTAAAAACCAAACTGCGTTGTTGTGACGGAGAAGGAGAGAGAGAGCGTTGTTTGGTTTTTTTTTTATTTTAATAAAAATAATAATTATTTTTTTATTATTAAAAAAAACTGCATTTTTTTAATTTTTATTATAGAAAAGCTGCATTTTTTTATTTTTATTAAAAAAATACTTTTTTTTTAAACTGCGTTTTTTAATTTTTATTCAAAAAAAACTGCATTTTTTTATTAAAAATATTTATTAATAAATTTTAATAATTATTTTTATTAAAAAAAATTATTACCATCTATAAGTTATAAGTTGACATATAGTACTGTGACTGAAAAAATATTTAACCCAAAAATTGACACATGGAGTAATATTTACGATATATATTATTATTGAATTATTAACGTGGCAAAATAAAAGTTACGTGTATCGGTGTATGATTGTCCGGAGGGGACTAGGGAAATCAACTTTTCGTTCCAAAATCAGATTTCTCAAAACCCTAGGCCAATTTGGGGTTTGTCGCTCGTCTTTTGATTTTCGGGTTTACGAAATCGAAGAACCGTAACGGAAGAAGAACAAAGATGAAGAGGAACAGTAAGAAAATAAAGAAGGAAGGAGAAGACAGAATAAGCAGATTGCCGGACGATTTAATTCATCATATTCTCTCTTTCACCACCACCAAATTGGCAGTTCAAACTTGCATTTTGTCAAAGAGATGGCAGCACATCTGGGCAACTCTTCCCCATCTGAACTTGTACAAATCCAATTTCCAGAATAGAGCTAAATTTTCCCTTTTTCTTACCCGTTTTTTCAGTTGCCGGAATCACCAGTCTGATATTTCTACTGTCAATTTGAATTCGGACACCATTGTAAGCTTTGGTTTATTGAAAATGATTGTAAGTTATGCATTTGCTCATAATGTGCAAAATCTCAGCATTGATACAAGTATTCCTTTACGCTGTTATATCCCACTCTCTATTGTCAGGCATAAATCTCTGAAAAAATTAAGAATTGATAGGGTGTTTCGGAAATCACCACTGATAATAGAAGGATTATGTTGGTGGCTACCGGCTTTGACAGTTTTAGATATCACCGGTTGCGACCTGCCTGAATCATTTTTGAATTTACCGGCTTTAACAACTCTGTGCCTTGTGAGTTGCACCTTACCAAAATCATTCTCGAGTTTGCCGGCATTAACTAATCTACATCTCAACAATGTTCAAATTTATGAATACAAAAGAATGTTCTTTTCGGAACTTGTGAATTTGAAGAATCTCACTCTGGAGAGATGCAAAATCCAGCAGAAAGTTATCAATGTATCATCTCTTCAGCTCACTAATCTGACTATCAAATATTCAGGGGAAGTAGATAAGTTTGTGATTTCGGCACCCAAGCTATCGGCTTTCGACTATTCTGGGTTTGCTTTCGACTATTCTTGGTCTTTAACTGAATATGTGTTTTCTTTGACATCAAATAGTTTACAGAAAGTGAATTTGGAGACTGCCAGACTTATTGGTCTGCTCCAAGAGCTTCAAAATGCCAAATTTCTCACAATTAACAGGGGTATCATTGAGGTAGTTTTTAATTTTGTATGCTGAGAACAATTACTGCCGATTTTAATGTTGAGTCGTTATTGTCATCTTGCTTCCTTTTTTGCATCCTTTTCTAGAAAACATATTGATTTAAACTTATCTCTAAGAGTTTTTCTATTTCAACACGGAAATTTATATTTCATAAGGTTTCCATACACCTTTAAGGGGTAAAAAAGTTTACAAAATTCGAGTATAGTTTGGTTACTTTTCCCGTCTAATTTTTTAATCGAATGAGTAAGGTGTTTAGTACTTCAACTTTACCACTTTTAAACATTCCGATTTTCACAGCATAAGGAAGCCTTAATTGAGCCCAAAGCTCATGAGTGGCTCAGTCCACAGACCTTTGTTACATGTTACAATAATGGTTGTGAATATACCAAATAATAATAGTAAAACTTTGGATGACTTTTTTGCGACCTTCTTGACGATTATTTTTCTTCTATCAATATTTTGATTAGGTTCTTTCAAAGGTTCCAGATTTGTTAGATCAGCATTCTCCACTCAAAAACTTGAAGTTTTTGAAGGTTAAAGAGGATCAAACTATTCCAAGTCACGTTAGGACCTACCTACTTAGTGGCTCACCAAGTGCCACCATTGTCAAGGAATTCCCAAAGGTATTTTTAAGCCTTCTTTTTCCCCGCTTAGAGGTATTTATAAGATAACTATTCTTTTTAGCACAACTTGTTAATTTCATTACTTCTAGATTACCATTGTTCAATTTAATGGCGTAAGCATGAACTTAGCAGTTGTTTGCCTCCCCCTACATCTATAATGCAAAGAGCTAATGGTAAATAAGGAGAATTAAACTATATTTAGTCTAACAAAACTTTGGGGTAGTGTAACTTTGTTCTTGTTTAGTGAAGTTTTTTTGCCCTGGAAAAAGTTTGAAGTAGTCAACCTTGTTACTGGTTTTAAGGATAAGACCAGCTTAGAGGGTTATTGGACAGCAAGTAGCACAATACCATGTCATTTAATATGATTCAGTTGTCCCCTTTTCTCTGTTTTTTTGTTTTCCTGTTTTTTTTGGTGTTCTCTAATGGCAAATGGATTAAGTAGGAGAATGGTTTTCAACAGACTTGTACTACCAGTCTACCATAGTATTTAAGGTCTACTTCAAACAAGGAAATTAGCAGTCTTACATGGACTATATCCGTGTACAGTTCCACGTAAGATCCGGATAGAATTAAGTTTTTTCCATATACTTAGGACATTGCAAGATCTTTGTTGTTTAGGTACTCCCGCATTCCGACTAGATTATAGTGTTGTGTCATTTTGCTAATTACTGGTAGCTATTTTCAGACCCTATTGACCTTTTATAAACGAGGATTCTATTAGTACAAAGTTTATTTCTGATCAAGAACTAATGGTCTCTAATCTCACCAGCTATTGTGGCCTACACTTAGAAGAATTCTTCTATGTCAGCGAATCTAATCTAATGTCCTTACTTTGATTAACAAATCCACTGACAAAATTTTCTGAATTGATCCATCAACGCATTGCTGATATGGAGGGTCCACCAATTAAATCTTCACTAACAAAGCTCGTCAGCCATACATCGATACTAGTGACACCACCTCTTGGACCAACCTCAACATTCACGTCGTCGGTGAGGGGACAAAATAGAAATGTATCTCAAATTTCATAGCAGACCAAAACAGAATGTATTTCTAATTTTGGAACGGAAGTAGTGATTTTTTCACCAAGGTTTTGAACTTATATACTCTAATTGCTTTAAAGTTGTTCCGATGTCAATTGTCTCTTGATTGAACACCATCCTATAATAACTGTCGAATTAAATTCTACTGATAAACACGGATAACTTTTTTTATATCATATGATAGTTGTCCTATATGAATATTATTAGTTGACGACAGTTGTCAGTTTTCTTGTATAGGTTTGAACTTCATTTCCATATGAATATTATTTATTGACAAGATATCAGTTATCTTGTGCAGGTGTGAGCTTCATTGCCGCTGGCACAAATCTTTTTGGTTCTTAAAAAGAAACAGTTCGAGAAGAAGATTCAATTTTCCGAAATGAATTTCTAGATTCGCGAATTTATAGACATTGAGTTCATAAACTATTTACTTGGGTTCACCATTACTATATTCGTATTTTTTGGGATGCGGGCTTTTTTACAAATATGTCTGATGGTATTGAACTATTTAAACGTGTGTATTCTAGCTTTAATTCTATCAAACTTATTTTTATCTCTTGATCAGTCTGAAGTCGACAGCCTCATGGATAATTTTTATTTTTTGGTTTAAAATTTCTTAATTTTGTTTTGGCCATAACCTATTCGTTTAAGTCCGATTTTGTTCATCTTTGGACATGACCCTATACCTCTAGGTTTCATATGCCAGAGGTCTGGAATTATTCAGGCAAGTTAAGTGCTCAAAACAGTCCACACAAAAAACATGGACAGTGGTCTGTCCTGGTTTGGAAGAAATTTCACCAAAAATAATTTACATGGAATTTAGGCCTCAAATCAGTGGACAAATTTAGATAATTTTCATTTCTATTTGAAAGTTAGTGTGAGAAAATAGACATTTAAATAATTTAAATTTTAATTATTGTTATTTTAATGAAATAATAGGCATAATGAAAAAAAATATTGGTCAATATTCCTTCCCACAAAATCTTTTCAACTTCAGGGTGAAAAGTTTCACATTTTGTTTTTAAGTTTTGAGTAATGCCATGCCTTGTGCAAAGAGGCTGAAATTGACAACAAATGTTTTGCCTTACAGGCTTAGATGTCACCCAAAATCAGTCAACCGATTACCCCATCAAAGTGCACCGTGCATTAGTTTTGCTAGCACCCACTCATACACAAGTTTGTATGTGTGTACTGAATTAAAGCACACAATTGTAAGCAAGTACACACAATTTACAGGCCAAAATGTCAACCTTTATTCAACTAATCAATGGAATTTGTTTCTTTAAGCTTATTGTTAACGTCAAAATATGTTTGTTCGTCGAATCACCAAATAACGAACGTAAAAAAATATGCACAACGAACAAACAATCACACTGAGAAGCATGACGGCCGAGGCCACCAGGTGATAGCTCTGATGTAAAAATAAGTGTAGCGGAATTGTACGATTCATCCCACATCAATTTATCACCAATGCAGCGCACACCTGTGTAGACTGGCCCAATAAACATCACCATTCCAGTTCCATCCATATTCTGCAATCCTCACATAATCACATGACAATTTGAGATGGTGAATACTCTGGATGCATTTCTAATGTATCCCCTTCTGTGAGCTGTTAGCCTGTTAGGAATTTCTAATGTATTAAGGAGTTAAGGAAACAAAGTGACTAGTCTCTAGAGAAACATAATGAAAAGTAAATTTGATAAAGCTAGAATGAAGGATATATATTTTTTGTTAAGACCATCACATCCCTGACTTGCTCATTGTAAATTTCAATCATCTGAACATAAACCTCATAGCAAATGACATTTTCCCTTTGTTTTACTGTTATCCAATGCTTCAAATCTTGTGGAATTAGACATAGCAGGTAGGACACTTGGTGGCATTGAATATCTCTGGAAACAACTTGTCAGGAAAAATTCCTCCAAGCAACTGATGGGTTCTCTGGGGAGGGAAGTTTTGGGCGCGTCTACAAAGGAATTCTTAACAACAATCAGGACACAAGTCAAGTGTTGTTGCAGTCAAGGTGATGAAACTTCAAAACCAAGTAGCTCCCAAGAGCTTTATGACAATGTGTGAAACTCTAAGGAACATTAGGCATCGGAACCTTGTCAAGATTATAACTGTTTGTGATTTTCAAAATAATGATTTCAAAGCCTGTACCAAGAGGAAACTTCCTCAATCCAGTACAAGTAACAACAATACATTAGGGACAAAATCAGAATCATATAGTCTCAAAATTCTACTAGTAACAACCATAACATATATGAATAATGCTAGCCACTCTCAAAACCAAAATCTAAACTAATTAATAAACACTTAATTAATTCAACTCATCATCTACATATATTGTCTCAAAATTAACAGCCATTCCTAGTTAAATCCAATAATCACATATAGCTAATTACTATATACTCTCAAAATCAAAACCAGGATATTCAACACCAAGGGGACCAGTCGAATCCATTAATTCAGCCAGATTAACTAAATCATCCCAATCCCATTCCGATTCTGATTCCAATGTTTGTTTGGTCGACGACATCGGCATCAACTCATGATCAGTGCTAGTACTACTCCTATCAGGATACTCAACACAAAGGGGCAGTACTTGTAAATATTCCATACCCAGTACCGGCCCTGGGCTAAAGCCCAAGGTGCCCGGGCTTTAGGCCCAAAAATTTTTAGGGCCCTTTTTTTTTATTTTTTAGTGTTTTGAATGATGCTTTGAAAATATTGAAAAAGTCTGTTATTATATTTGGTATTCTTTCGTATTTATATTTTTTTGTTTAGAGAAAATTTATAGTGTTTTTTATACCTATCTTAATAGCAATTCACAAAGGGTCCAATTTTTTTTTTTCGTTTTAGGCCCTGAAAAACTCAGGGCCGGCCCTGTCCATACCGGAAGTAGAAGAACCACCACCTTCACCTTCACCTTCATCTTCATCATGTAGTACTAGTGCCTGAACATATTCCGTAGTACTCATAATATTCTCATCATCTTTTTTTTTCTTCAGTACCAATTGTCATGATTAATCTTTTGGGATTAACAAAAATTTCCTCATCAGCTTCTTCTTCCACCTGCAGTACTCCCCTCTTCCTCTTGCATATTTTATTCAAAGATAATCTCGCAAAGCACGTAATCCGATTCGCCACCCGGAAGAGAGTATTCGTGCATTAGATAGTGTCCCATAATATGATGATCAGTAGTAGCCTTCAAGTCTCCTCATAAACCCTATCACTTCCCCATTCCCATCCTTGATTTCCCTAGGCCCCGTCTGCCCGTCCCAAGTCCCGCAGCCCGCTGCCCGAACAAATTGCTCCTTCCCGCCGCGGTTCTTCTCAACTTTCCGGCCTCCGCTTTCTTGGTCAATTTGGTGAAGACGTGCATTGGTGAAGAAAAGATTTTTTACGCGTATATATATATATATATATATATATACGCTTATTAATTACAATTAATTCATCCATTTTAATTGATAGTGTTCTCTTATTATTTAATTGCTAAAATGGAAAAATAAAAATAAAATTTTATTTAACTAATATAGGATGACCAACTATATTTTAGGAGAAAAATAATTTTAAATACTAAAATTTAAATTTTAGCAAAAAATACTTATTCTTGACTATCTCTTTGTTTAGAGATTTTAATTTTTTAAAGAGTTTTTAATTTTTCTACCCACTAGATATATTTATAGTTTAACTTTCAAGTACTTTAGTTATTAAAAAAAAACTTTTTATTAGGACACCATACAGTTAATTATACTTCTAGTGATTTAAAAAAAAATCTAAAAGCCTATTTAAGTATATATTGTAAGTCTGCTAAATTAAATAAAATAACGAATTTTAATTTGATTATAATATTTCAGTAATGAGAAAGGTAGGATAAAATTAGCTTAATTTATCGGCAAAATAAATATCTTATTTTTATTCATAATAATAAAAGTTAATTTTTTTATTTTGCACGTGCATTAATCCTTCCTTCCGTCCTTCCTATATTTTCATATCTATATGTGTTATGCAGCTCGCAGACCCAAACAATACAAATGTTCCACAATAACAACCTTTTTAATTGATTGAACATCATAATAAATTAAAACCGTCATTTACTTTTGTATTAGAACAAGTGATGTTATATTTAATTTGTAACGTTAAGTATTGAATATATTATATTTTAATAAAATTAATTATTTTAATATAATATTGTTAATTATGAATTATAATCTTCATAAAAAGCCGACGTTGCAGCTATGGCGACGGTTCAAACTGTCGTTATAGCTCAAAAAACCGTTCTTTCTGTGATTTAGCGACGGAAGAACCGTCGCTATAGCCAGTTGGTCTTTGATTCGATCTTTTCTTTTCCCTGTTTGAAATTTTTTGTATATATATACTAACAATATGGTTGCATGTGCCTTCACCAACTTCAATCTTTAAAAGTGCATTCTTGAACATGCCTTCCTTTGTTTAATGTGTGTCCAATACCTTAAATAGTACGAACTACAACCAAAGATATAAACCAAAAAAAGGATTTTACCATAAAAGCAATACAATCGAGCCAACTTGTTTGATTATAACTTGACCAATCACTTCTTATTCGTTTGAGTTGTAAGGATAATAAGGCACCTAAAGAAGGCATGAAGTTAGTGAAGGCACTTGACCAATCATTTCTTATTCATTTTTGATATACTAAAAATGTTGTTTTATCTCACTACATTGAATCTTGCCAGTTTTCTTCGTGAGGATGCTCCTGTTTGTAGTGAGAATGAGACTGATCGCAAAGTTGTCGCTGCGGTGGATGTATGGAAGCACTCTGATTTTCTGTGCAAAAATTATATCCTCAACGGATTGGATAACACGTTATATAATTTGTATAGACCAATCAAGACGGCTAGAGAGTTGTGGGAATCCTTAGATAGAAAATACAAGACGGAGGATGCAGGAATGAAGAAATTCGTTGTGGGCAGATTCCTTGACTACAAAATGATGGATTTCAAGACCATCATAAGTCAAGTTCAAGATCTTCAAGTGATCCTACATGAAATTCATGCTGAAGGGATGGTGCTTATTGAATCTTTTCAAGTGGCTGCAATTATTGAAAAATTATCGCCAAATTGAAAGGACTTCAAAAATTATTTAAAGCTCAAACGCAAAGAAATAAAACTTGAAGATTTGATCGTGAGATTGAGTATTGAGGACGATAATAGAGTCTTAGAAAAGAAAGTTGGAAATCATTCCATGGAGTCAAAGGCACTTATGATTGAAGAGGGACATAAAACCAACAAGAAAAGGAAGTATGTTGGCTAATAAGGGTCCAAGGGTGGTGATTCCAAAAGGTTCAAAGGCAACTACTTTGTGTGCAATAAACCATGACATCGTGCAAAAGACTGTCGAAACCGTAAAACACTAGTGAACCACAAAAGGAAGGTTGCCCAAGCCAATATAACTGAGGTCGAAAAACTTTCTGAAAATGTTTTTAACATGAGTTTTTCTGTTGTAGTATCCAAAGTGAACTTGGTGGGAAATACCAAGGAATGGTGGGTAGACACCAGGGCCACTAGACACATATACGGATAAGAAGATGTTATTTTCATATGAAGCAGTGAATGATGGAGAACAACTCTTCATGGGAAATTCCTCCACTTCCAAAGTTGAAGGCAAAGGGAAGGTTATATTGAAGATGACTTCCAGAAAAGAACTTACACTCAATGATGTGTTATTCCAGAAATTCTAAAGAATCTTGTGTCTGGATCATTGTTGAGTAAGAAGGGGTTTAGATTGGTGTACTCACCAAGAGTGGGAATTATGTAGGCAAGGGATATATGAGCGATGGGCTCTTTAAGATGAATGTAATGACAATTGTATCTAATTTTAATAATAAGAAAGCATCTTCTGCTTATATGTTTGAATATTCAAATGTATGGCATGGTAGATTAGGATATGTTAATTTTGATACTATACGTAAATTAATGAATTTAGAATTGTTGCCTAAATTCAATATTTATGCAAATCATAAATGCGAAGCATGTGTTGAATCAAAGTTAACTAGAGCATCATTTCATAATATTGAAAGAAGTACTGAACCTCTAGAGTTAATTCATAGTGATACATGTGATTTGAAATATGTTCAAATTAGAGGAGGAAATAAATACTTTGATACATTTATTGATGATTGCACAAGATATTGCTATGTATACTTGCTAAGGAGTAAAGATGAAGCTTTAGAAAAATTTATGCACTATAAAAATGAGGTTGAGAATCAACTTGAAAAAAAGATTAAGGCAATAAGAAGTGATCGAGGTGGTGAATATGATGCACCTTTCAATTGGTTCTGTCAAGAACATGGTATTATTCACCAAACTTTTGCGCCTTATACACCACAACAAAATGGAGTTGCTGAACGTAAAAATAGAACATTGAAAGAGATGATGAATGCCATAACAAGTAATCAAATTGATCATACCTTTGAGTTTTGTTACCGATATATGAACATTTTGTTTTTCCAATAGTAATATTGATAGTCGTGCTCCTTAGTGTGACTTTGGATTTTGTATATTTATAACCAATCCTCCTAAAAATCCTATCTTGTGGTCATCCCAATGTTGAGGGATCTTTAATGTAAGACCCCAACTTTTATGAATAAAGATGAATTTTTTATAAATATCATTTTTGAATATTATGGAATGAATTTGATATAATGTTATAGTTGTGGGTAATATTTATAAATTTTGCAAAGTACGCAAGTTGTTATATAATATTCGATTGGTCAGGGAATATTCGTTTTAACAAGGAATATTCGTACAACGGCACAATGGACCCCACAACGAAATTATTGTCGGATTGAGAAAACGATAAAAATATTTTATGAAAATAACGACGAAAGTTTTACCGTTAACTGTTGAAACACCCAATGTTAAAAGTACAGTAATACGCGTAGTTAAACAGTAGCACACGGTTTTGATTATTGATGCTTACGTGAGAAGTCACTCAGTTTTGTTCAATTATTGCTACAGTAATTGTTGCATAGTATCTCACGTTATTTGATTCAATTATTGACAATATTTTATATATTATTAAATCAATAATTGAGATGACAAAGTTATTAATATTATTATTTGCAATATTAACGATGTCTAGAAGTTCTGTCAAGGAGAGGTTTGGTCACCTAATTGTGCGCCAATAGGGAGAAATTCTTATTGGAAAGCCCCCTCTTTCCTGGGAACGACCTGGTCGATTAATATTTTGAATTATAAAAATGATGATAAATGTTGTTAAAAATATTGAGGAGATTTTATGAAATATTTGTTGAATTTATGGACCCCTATTTACCCATTTTTCAAAATAATCGGTAGAAAATTTCTTAATTTAATAAAAATGGGGCCCACGTATGTTGAAATGGGGGGAGGGAAATGAAATGTCACGGGTGGATTTGGGGAGGAAGGATTTTGTCAGGAGGGTGTTTTGTTATAATATACATATATATGTTTGCATGTGCTATCTATATATATATATATATATATATATATATATATATATATATATATATATATATATATAATAAAAACTAATCACACCCTCCCCCCTTTTTTTTCCATCCAGACAAACCTATATATATATATAAACTTTTATATATATATATATATATATATATATATATATATATATATATATATATATATATATATATATATATAGTTAGTGTCTGCCTTACAAGGCAGGTCACATATTACGTATATATATATAACGTTATTTTATTAAAAAATTTTGTTTTATTAGAATATTTTATTATACTGCATAGTAAATTAATATGGACCGTCCGTTTAAAAGTAAATTAATTTGGACCGTTCATGAATTAGTTACTATTCAGTCCATTCTTCTATAAATAGAAGCTCATTCCTTCATTATTTTTTACGAATTCACTGAAACTCTAGAGAGAGAAATTATAGAGAGAAATAAGAAAAGTATTCTGCTACTTCCCTACTCTTATATTCAGTTTCTTTTACGGTAAGGGGTATTATTTCTTTTGTATTCATGAAGAGAACTTCTGTTATTCCATTATTTATTATTCTGTTCGAATAACCTGTATACGCGGGCTACCCTATACTTGGTGAAATTCTTCTGTTATTTTATTCTTTATTATTCTGTTGGAATATCATGTCTGTGCGTTTTATGTCGGACCTGATTCCAGTCTTTATTATTCTGTTGGAATATCCTGCCTGTGCGTTTTACGTCGGACCTGGTTCCATTCTTTATTAGTCTGTTGGAATATCATGTCTGTGCGTTTACGCATGACCTGGTTCCGTTATTATTCTGTTGGAATAACCTATCTGTGCGGTCTATCGCATGCCTGGTGATTTCTTTTGTTATTCCATTCTTTATTATACTCATTTGGTTAAAGTTTTGACTTCTACACTCCATAAAATTAGTGGAATATCCTTGATATTTGCGCTTCATCCAGTATCTTTTCATGGAAATATTCTTCTAAGCATTCTTGAATTTTACTCCACAAAGAAGTATCATGTTGAGAATTTGGACGTTATTAGTTCCTGGATAAAATAATTCTTGAACTTGTTTTATTGAATTCTTATATCATTGTCATCATCCTCATGTTTATATTTTGTTGAAAGTCATCTGTGGCCTGTAGTGCATAGATGGACTTGGTATGATTATGACCAGGGATTATTCGGTGTAATCATGACCGTAATGTTACAAATGATGTGGTAAAAGTCCTCATTGGCCCGTAGTGCATTGATGGACAGTTGTTGGCATGATCATGACCATTAATGAATACACAAATATCCTTGGCCCATAGTGCATGGATAATTTGTGGTCGTGATACTAAAGAATATCCTTGGCCGTAGTGCAGGTGTGATTCGATGATGTAGATAATTTATTAAGCTGAGTTCCAGCGATGAAAGTGATGAAAAACCTTTTAAATCATAGAAGACAGTAGATTTTATTCTCTACTTGACTCTTCTAATAGATTGCTTGTTCCGCTGCAGTTAAACTTGATGTTTGTGATATTTTATAAGTTTAACACTGTTGAAGGCTGATGATACTTTATTCTGCATTATCTTAGTCATAATATTTCTTCTGGTCTAGTTGAGCTCACCCTTTTACTTTCATTGTTCTCTTCAGGAAATGAGAACGTAGTAGGGACTAGTTGGGGAACGGAGTGACGGTCCAGATGATAGCATTAGTAGTCCTCCCTATTCTATGAAATAGTGTAATAATAAATGTAATGAGGACCCCATTGAGTTTGTATATTGTCTAGATGAAAATATTTGCGACGCCCCTAAAATAGGTGCAATCCACCCAACCTATTCCGAGTCACCAAATACATGGTACAAAAACAACTACAACTTCATTAATACAATTGTCGTGCAAAATACGACAACACAGAAACTGTGAGTTTAAATATAAATATTGTCTTCTAAACAATATCCACTCAAATAAAGTCCTCATTACAATTATTGATACACTATTTTACAAAATAGTGAGGACTACTGAAACAACTGTCTTGAACCATTACTCCACACCCCGACTAGTTCCCGCTATATTCTCGTCTCCTGAGAAGAAAAATAGAACAAAAAGGAAAAGGGTGAGCTCAACTAGCCCAGTAAAGAATATTATGACTAAGATAATGTACAATAAATTATCCTTAGTCTTCAACAGAGAAAAATCTGATAGAATACAATAGACAACAAGTTTTAGATTAACAACTGCAGCGGAAACAACAATTCATTAGAAGAGTTAAGTAGAGAATGAAATCTACTATCATCTATGAATTTAAAAGTCCATCATCGATATTTTATCCCTGTAACATCAATCAATATACATCATAAATCTAATATTCATCTTTGCACTACAGGCCAAAGCTATTCACCAGTTGGTCATGTTTATCTAAACACATGTTCATCTTTGTACTACGGGCCAAAGATATTCATCATAAAATCATTCATCTTTGCATTACGGGCCAAAGATATTCAGTTATATCATCATTTAGGACTGAGGATAATAAAAAATATTTTAAAGAAAATGAATCCAGTGAAACAAAAGAATAAATATTAAGGATTCGTATTTCAGCTATTTCATGTCCAAAAATACCTCATAAATAATCATAGTGGAGAAAAATTTAAGAATGATCAAAACATGGATACAATCAAAGCTAGTATCCAGAATAGATATTTTGGACAAAAAGAAGAAAATTTCATTTTTCGATGAATAGTGCCGTATTCGTGAATAGTGCCGTATACGTGAATAGTAACTCCGACACTAAAAGATAGAAATTTCACAAAAAATATCATCATGCTTCGTGAATAGTACTCGTGAATAGTAACTCGTGAATAGTAACTCATGAATAGTAATCTCGACATGAAAAAGTTCCAAATTTGATAAAGAATTTTAACCAATATTTCGGCAGAATGATATTGAAGAAATAATATCACTTATGAAGAAAATAACATCACTTACCTCGCAAAAACAGTACTTCTGACTAGAATACTGGATATAGTGCTGAAGAACTTATACCGTATAGCAACACTCAAAGTACCAAAATACTCACAAGAATACGCTCGATAATTTAGAGATAGAAAACTTTAGTTTCTGGTGTAATTTTCAATTCTAACCTAAGCACCCTATTTATAGGAAAATGCTTAGAACACCAAAGTAGAAAATTTAATAAAATAATAATATATTTATATAAATTTCCTACGTACACTAAGAGTCTGAATTCAGCAACTTAACACATGTTTAATGAGGCCCAAAAATGTAAAAAAAATGTTTTTCTTAAAAAAATAATTAAAATTTCCAAAAATCAATTATTTCGGAACTTCGAAACTTCAATAATTCATAATAAATAGCTCTTTTGTCAGAAAAATTCGAACCTCATACCTTTTACATAGGAAATTCCATTATCTACAACTTTGCAGAAGAAAGTTTTTCTAAATTCCAAACAGAAATTGACCGAAATCCACAAACGGTCGATTTTACAGGCTATAATCAAATTTCAGCCAAGAAATGGGGTCCACCGACACACAAAACATGTGTTAATCATTTAATGCAACAAAAATACCATTCCTCCTCATATACTCATATATCCCACATTCATTGTAAAAATATCACCATTATTATATAATATAATAAAATATTATTTTATCAGAAAAGATAAAATATCAATTTTTAACAATTGTCACTTTAAAATTTTCTCCATCTATATCCACATAAAATCAATATTTTCCTCATCATATAAATCAATAATTAATTATTCATAAATAATATTACAGAATCACAGTACTGGCAACAAGGCCGTTCCTAGAAAAGAGGGGGCTTTCCAATAAGGATTTCTCCTTACTGGCGCGCAATTAGGTAACCAAAACTCTCCTTAGACAGAACTTTCTAGACATTGCCAATAATGTTATCTAATAATATTATTAAGATAATATGAATTATTGCTTCGATAATGGAAAATACTATGTAGTGACAATTATTGAAACAACAGTAATATAAAATATCAACGCATCAATTAATAAATCAATAAAATAAAATACTGAACAGTAATTACTATAACAATTATTGAGTAGTGCCTTCTTACGTAAGAATCAATAATTGGTGCAATACCGTGTGCTACTGTGCAACAACGCGTATTACTGTGTTTTAACCACCGGGTATTCCAACAGTATTAACGGTAACAACTGCGCCGTTATTTATAAACAACGTATACCTGTCATTTTCTTCATCCAATTGCTTTCCGTTATGGGGCCCACACAAGGCTGCGCCGTCGTACGAATATTCCCCGACAGTAAGAATATTCCACGACTAAACGAATATTCCTCGACAACAATGAATATTTTATAACCACTTGCTTATTTAAAATATTTGCGCATTTTACCCATAACTAACCACATTAATCAAATCAACCCTTACTATTTCAAAATGATAAATAGAGAAATTAAATCTTTATTTATAAAAAGTTGGGTCTTACAACCTCCCCTCCTTATGAAATTTCGTCCTCGAAATTGACGTGCGTAAGACATGCTCTTTTCTATCCAAGATCTTGACTGGTACCTCCTCGTACGTTAAATCTTCTGCTATCTCGTCTGGTTCTAACTCAATAATGTGGTTCGGGTCGTCCACATATTTACGTAACATCGAAACGCGAAAAACTTTATGAACACACGTCATACTTGGCGATAAAATGTGTCTATAGGCTAAAGTGCCTACTTGATCGAGAATCTCAAATTGACTAATAAATCAAAGGTTTGAGCTTTCCTCACATCGTCGATTCTCGCTTTTGGAATAACGACTTCTTTCATCTTCCTCTTCATATTTATCAACTCCAGGTCTGTAGCTTGAGCAGCTTTAAATTTATCGATTAAAATCGATTCTAATCGTATATTCATTATCTTCACGCAGGTTCTTTGAATCTTTAACTCTATCTCCATATTCTGTAAGTCGTACGAAATGGGTCTTTGTGTTAACAACATCGCACTTGTAAACGCATACGATCTTTTACTCAACGCGTCAGCTACCACGTCCATTTTTTTTTCCAGAATGGTATTGAATGGTATGGTCGTAATCTTTCAACAGCTCGAGCCAACGTCGTTGCCGCATGTTCAATTCTTAGAAGCTCTTCTCACATTCCTCGCTCCATTTGAATTTTGTATCTTTTCGAGTCAGCTGAGTTAATAGAGTATCGATTCGATAAAATCCTTCCACGAATCTCCGATAGTAACCAGCTAAGCCTAGAAAGCTACTTATTTCGATTACTGACTTAGGTTGCTCTCAACTGTGACTCATATCCCAATCTTGGACAGCACATCACAATGATACCTATCAATTTACTACCACACAAATATGGCATCCCCTACGGAGAGTTTGGTTTTAGTGCATTCCACAAAGGAAGTCACCAGATAGAGGCTAAGGTACCAACTCCTGTAGTTAGGTTTTTAACTCCTGAAGTTCAATAGGAGCCATTCTATACGAGATTTTAGAAATGAGTTTTATATCGGGTTCAAAGTCGATACAAAATTCAATATCACGCTCTGGGAGCAGGCCAAGAAATTCTTCAAGAAATACGTCGGGAAATTCATTAACAACAGAAATATCATTCAAATCTGACGTATTTTTGTTCAAGTCCATGACATGGGCTATAAGAAAACTTGACATCCATTTTTCAATAAACGAATGACTTTATGGCTTGATATTAAAGTGTTTGACTTCAATGGTTTGGTTGCTTGAATTCGAATAACAATTTTCTTAGGAATATGAAAACTAACAACCTTACAAAAACAATCAATTTTAGCATGATGAGTGGTTGACCAATCAATCCCTAAGGTCACATCAAATGCAAGATTTTTTAAAGAAATAAGGTCAACAGGTAATGTGATGGTGCCAACTTGGATCAAACAAGATTTATAAACAACGGATGTAACGAAAGTTTCTCCTAACGGAGTTTCAACAAATAAGTCAAAGTCTAATTTTCTCCATAGTCAAGTTTAAACGTTGAGTATAAGCAGAAGAGATAAATGAATGGGTAGAACTGGTATCTAATAAGGTATAACTTCGCAAAAATTTATAATTAACTAACCCGTGCTAACTTCGTTCGGGTTACTCGCTTTTTGAGAAGTCACGAAAAACTCTCTTCCAAGAACCGATGACCTTGACTTGTCCGGGACAGCCTTTGGAGTCACCATCCCCGCTGGACTTGGTTTCGCTACAGGACAATATCGAGCTATATGACCGTCCTTTCCATAACTAAAACATACCCTGGAAGTTTGTGAACAATTTGGACTTATGTGTGCCTCTTCTCCGCATATGTAGCATTTAATTGATGGTCTTTCTCCTCCCCTAGAATTCGTTGCTGGTGTTGGTGCTGACGTCTTCCCGTCATTGTTGAATCTTCTCTTTTTGAAATTTTCACTTGACTCACCTTTCCTATTATCTTGACCATGATTACCACCGAAGTGGTTACCATTTTTGGCATGATAATTTTCTCCACGATGGTTATCATTGTTCCGATGACCGTTGCCACCGGTACGATTATCATCGAGTTGTTGGTCATTATTCTTCAGTTGAGCCGACTCATTATCGCGCTCCAATAACTGAGCCCTATTTACAACATCTGAATATAAACAAAGTTTGTGAGAAATGAGGTATTGACGTATTTTGGGTTTCAAACCTCGCAGAAACATTCGTGTCATTCTCTCCTCATTATCAACCAAATGGGATGCAAATCGAGACAACTCGACAAATTTAGCTTCGTACTGCGACATGTTAATATTGTTTTACTCCAGCTTGATGAACTCTACCTCCTTCATGTGACGAATACTTTCGGGAAAGTACTTGTCGTTGAACAATTCTTGGAACTTCTCCCAAGACATCTTCAGTGTAATAGGCTGAGTACGCTTTACGGATTCCCACCAATAATTTGCCTCTCCTCACAATATGAAAGTGGCGAAAGGAACCTTTTGCTCCTCTGAGCATCCCAAGACATCAAATATAGAAATTTCACAAAAAATATCATCATGCTTCGTGGATAGTAACTCAAGAATAGTAACTTATGAATAGTAATTCATGAATAGTAATCCCGACATGAAAAAGTTCCAAATTTGATAAAAAGTTTCAACTAATATTTCGGCAGAATGATATTGAAGAAATAATATCACTTACGAAGAAAATAACATCCCTTACATCGCAAAAATAGTACTGCTAACTGGAATACTGGATATAGTGCTGAAAGAACTTGCACCGTATAGCAACACTCAAAGTACCAAAATACTCACAAGAATACGCTCGATAATTTAGAGATAGAAAACTTTAGTTTCTAGTGTAATTTTCAATTCTAACCTAAGCACCCTATTTATAGGAAAATACTTAGAACACCAAAGTAGAAAATTTAATAAAATAATAATATATTTATATAAATTTCCTACGTACACCAAGAATCTGAATTCAGCAACTTAACACGTGTTTAATGAGGCCCAAAAATTTAAAAAAACATTTTCTTAAAAAATAATAATTAAAACTTCCAAAAATTAATTATTTCGGAACTTCAATAATTCATAATAAATAGCCCTTTTCAGAAAAATTCAAACCTCATGCCTTCTCATAGGAAATTCCATTATCTACAACTTTGCAGAAGAAAGTTTTTCCAAATTCCAAACAGAAATTGACCAAAATCCACAAACGGACGATTTTACAGGCTATAATCAAATTTCAGTCAAGAAATTGGATCCACCGACACACAAAACATGTGTTAATTATTTAATACAACAAAAATACTCTTCCTCCTCATATACTTATATATCACACATTCATTGTAAAAATATCACCATTATTATATAATATAATAAAATATTATTTTATCAGAAAAGATAAAATATCAATTTTTAACAATTGTCACTTTAAAATTTTTTCCATCTATATCCATATAAAATCAATATTTTCCTCATCATATAAATCAATAATTAATTATTCACAAATAATATTACAGAATCACAGTACTGGCAACCAGGCCGTTCCTAGGAAAGAGGGGGCTTTCCAATAAAGATTTCTCCTTACTGGCGCGCAATTAGGTGACCAAACCTCTCCTTAGACAGAACTTTCTAGACATTGCCAATAATGTTATCTAATAATATTATTCAGATAATATGAATTATTGTTTCGATAATGAAAAATACTGTGTAGTGACAATTATTAAAATAACAGTAATATAGAATATCAATGGAACAATTATTGAATCAAAAAAATAAAATACTGAACAGTAATTACTGTAACAATTATTGAGTAGTGCCTTCTTACGTAAAAATCAATAATTGGTGCAATACCGCGTGCTACTGTGCAACAACGCGTATTAATGTGTTTTAACCACCGGGTATTCCAACAGTATTAATGGTAATAACTACGCCGTTATTTGTAAACTACTTATACTTGTCATTTTCTTCATCCAATCGCTTTCCGTTATGGGGCCCACACAAGGCTGCGCCGTCGTACGAATATTCCCCGATAGTAAGAATATTCTACGACCAAACGAATATTCCCTGACAACAATGAATATTTTATAACCACTTGATTATTTAAAATATTTGTGCATTTTACCCATAACTAACCACATTAATCAAATCAGTCCTTACTATTTCAAAATGATAAATAGAGAAATTAAATCTTTATTTATAAAAAATTGGGGTCTTACAATATTTGTATTAAAACTCACAGTATATGTTTAGTCGTATTTTACACGACTGTTGTATAATTAAGTTGCATTTGAATTTTGTGCCATGTATTTGGCGACTCAAGATGGGTGATGTATACCTATTTTGGGGGCGTCACATTTAATGCTCAGGTTAGGAGGATGATTTTTTTTTACTGTTCTTGTTGTTCATTAAAGTCTAACTTCAATCATTTGTTTCTTTGGTTCGTGTTCAGGAATGTCTATTTTGACTTCTGAAGTAGACGTATGGATATATCAATATCTGCTTCTGCAAGACCGTCTGATTTGTCTTTTAAAGCAGACAGGTTGTTAGGCTGTCTGGGTGCTACTATTCTCTCAAAGTAAAGTACTTAATTTTCACCTCCTTTTTGATGACCTTAAGACGTCTACAAAATAAATAAAGAGTCTCTTACCTTTTTGGTACCCAAATCTTCTTGGGTCCATTTGGATTAGTAGCATATAAATCACATTTCTTTACCCAAATTTATTTTATTATAATTTTATTACAATTAGAATCAAGACGACCCTTAAAACCACATTTTTTACAATTAACAAATGGTGAACAATACAGTGGCTTAAACCTTGGTTTACTATTAATCATTCTAATATTATTATTAGTTGTATTTTCCACTTTTTAATAGGATTATACCCAATTCATTACTTATCAATGCTAGATCTTTGAGCACCTAACATTATATTTAAATTTTCTTCTCCTTGTACAAATTTTGCAAGGTCATTACTATTTCTGCATTTGTTACATTATCATCATGTTGCACATTCATCATTTTTTCATCATTAAAAGCATCTATGCATGCATCTCTCATTTTTAAATTCTCTTTTAAAACTTCATTTTCATTTTTGAGATATTCATTTTCTTTTTTGTCTTCAATAAGTGACTCAAATTCATTCATTAGTTCATTTATGCAATTCTTTAAATAGGTAGTTTTCTTTTTCAGTTTTTGATTTTTATTTTTTAAAGCAAGATAATCAGACATAGTTATTTCAAGAGCTTCACTAAAATGGAAATTGTTTACCATAAGTTGATCATCATCTTCTAGTCTCATGAAACAGAGTTATGCAATTTCTTTTCCTTGTTCTGTTTTTCACTTACTTATTGGAATTGAGCTACCTTTTTTATTCTTCTTTTGTTTCTTCCTTTGGAGTAGTCACTCGAGTTTTTAGATGGGTTAAATGTTTTCTAAGTCACTGTACTTTATGTCAACTTACAAATGGATCACTGAATTTTTTTTTCTTACAGTCAACTCACTGAAATACATTTTACTAACAAAACATTAGTAATTCCGTTAACAACTTTGACTTTAGACGGAATTGGACAAATAAGCTGCTGAGTTGTCAAAAAAAAGCTGATATGGCGTCCTTCTGTGATGTGGCGGTAATTATGTGGATTTGGAGGAAATTTTTTATGAAAAAAATATTTTAAAGTATAATATAAATTTAAAAAGTGTGCCAAAAAAAAGAAAATAAATAAAAAATATATTTAATTATTTTTGTAATTAATATCAAATAAAAATATTTTAAAATTAAAAATATTCTAAAATTAAAAATCTTTTCAAATTCGGGCATTAAAATTATAACTGAGTCAATTTGGTGATAATATTTTTTAACGTACTCTTTTGTAAAAATCCAAAAATATGCTAATTAACCAAAAAACAGTTTACTAACGTGCTCTTTTGTAAAAATGATTATTTATTAATAAAAATAACAAAAATAATTTATTAACAAAAACTGTGTTCTTTTTAATAAAAATTATTATTGGAGTAAAAAATAACAAAAACAGTTTATTAACATGCTCTTTTGTAAAAACCAAACAAAAGAACACAACTTTTGTTAATAAACTATTGTTGTTATTTTTATTAATAAATAATTATTTTTATTAAAAAGAGCACAATTTATGTTAATAAACTGTTTTTATTATTTTTATTAATAAATAATCATTTTTACAAAAGAGCATGTTAATAAACTGTTTTTGTTATTTTTTACTCCAATAATCATTTTTATTAAAAAGAGCATAGTTTTATAATAGCAATAATAATAATAGTAATAATAATGATTATTATTATAATTATTATTGTTATAATTATTATTGTTATTATTATTGTTGTTTTTATTATTATTGTCTAATACAAAACAACCCTTAATTGCTCGAATTGATACAATATTATTCTATTAGCAGATCTAATTTAGTTATAAATATTAATCCTTGCAAAATGATCACAAGTAGGCCTTGTAGCTTAGGTGATCATTGGGCCAAAATTCCATACTAGAGATTCTGAGTTCAAATCCAAGCAGCTACATATTATTGGGAAAAAAAATTTAAAAACGGCCACGTCAACTCGTCCACATGTATAATAAAATTAAAAATGTCCACGTCAGATATGCCATTTAGGCGCCACGTAAGCAAGTCAACGCACATGTGGCGCCTGGGGTTCAAAGTCCAAATTTTTAATAAAAAAGGGCTCAATACCCAAAATCCCTAAAGTTCAGTGGTCGACTTTGCATTTTATCCGTTAATAAACTGGTTTTGTTATTTTTTACACCAATAATCATTTTTATTAAAAAGAGCACAATTTATGTTAATAAATTGTTTTTGTTATTTTTATTAATAAATAATCATTTTTACAAAAGAGCACGTTAATAAAATGTTTTTTGGTTAATTAGCATATTTTTAAATTTTTACAAAAGAGCACGTAAAAAAAAATTATCACCAAATTGACTTAGTTATAATTTTAATGCCCGAATTTGAAAAGATTTTTAATTTTAGAAGATTTTTAATTTTAAAATATTTTTATTTGATATTAAGGCAGCGGGGCATATACTAATGGAGAGGAGACCTACACTGTTTTGAACACCTTGTGCCGCTCACTGCCTAGACCTTATGTTAGAGGACATAAGCAAGTTGAAACAATTCCAGCCCACAATCACAAATGCAAAGAGAATTACAACATTCATTTATAGACATGGTCGTCTTCTTAGTGCGATGAGGGAGAAAACGAATGTGAGAGATCTTGTGAGACCCGCTGTTACTTAATTTGCTACAGCTTTCCTCACCTTACAGAGTTTGTACAAGAATAAAGATGCATTGAGGCATTTGTTCATCAGCGAGGATTGGTCAAAATTAAAGTTGTCGGTTACTGAAGCGGGGAAGAAAGTATGTGATACTGTTATTTCAACAACATTTTGACATATTGTTGAGGATTGCATTAGGGCGTCACAGCCACTTCTTATAGTCGTAAGGATTGTTGATAGTGATGAGAAGCCTGCTATGTCGGAAGTTATTGCTGCGATGGAATGCGCGAAAAAAAATCAAAGATGCATTTAATAACAAACAAAGATTATATAAGAAGGTGATTGAAATTGTTGAGCAGCGATGGGGAAAATCAAATGGAACAAATATTATATGGGGTTGCGTTGTTTCTCAATCCGGGCAAGTACTTTGATATCAAAAAGGAACGTCAGTTGTTTGCTAATGCTTTACGAGATGACTTCAATGACGTTCTTGCAAAGATGGTGCCCCAGTTAGATTTGCTAAACAAGATAAGCAATCTAGCCGACAACTATGATGCTTTTCGAGATACTTTTGCAAGAGAAATGGTGATTAGGTAACGGAAAATAAAGAATCCGCGTACATATATTCAAATATATATAAATATATAAAAGTTAAATTATGATTATAATTTAGATACATTTTTCCTTTCCTCCCTTTAAAAATATTTATATTTCTTTTAAATGTTTGCTAGTTGATTGGTGGAATTCTTTTGGAGTGCGGGCTATTGAGTTATCCTCGTTTGAAAAAAGAATTCTAGGCCTCTGTTGTTCTTCTTCCGGTTGCGAGCGCAATTGGAGTACATTTGAGTTTATAAGTACTTTCTATTGTTAGTTCAAATTTTAAAATTAATAAATCATTCACTATTATTAAAATTTTATTATTAATATTATTATTTTTTGTTCTATTTATTTTAGATTCATACAGAGAAGAGGAATAAATTGGAACACAAACGATTGAGTGACTTGGTGTATGTCCAATACAATCGAAAGATCGACTCAAGGTTCCAAAAGAGGCGTGAACTTGGCAATAATTTTGATCCATTAGTCATTGATGACTTTGAATGGGGTAATGAATGGATCGATAATGATGCCGATGTTGTTCATCCCAAGGGGATCTTACATGGAATGATGCGGATCGAGCAACCGGTGCATCCAACATGCTTGAGGGTCGCAATCTTTCAAGGAGTGCTGGTGCTAATACTAATAATAATCTAATGACATACTCTCAACGTGGTGGTGGTTCAACTTTAAGGAAATCAAGGTTGATGGATTCCGACTCTGATAATGAAGTTGATGAAGAAGAGAGAATTCTAAATGATGATGAAGATGTGGAGGATGATTTTGGAGAAAGACCACCACCTACGCCTTTGAATGAGAGTAGTTCTCGTGGAAGAGATGGAGGTGACCTTTTCTATGATGATTTTGATTGAATGATGTTTTTAGACAAGTGTAAAGAGTCTAAACATTATTTTGGTTTGCTATGGTGGTGTTTTATTACTTATTAGACTACATATTTGTGATGGTTGGTTACAACTTTATTTTCTATATGGTGTTTGTTGAATTCTTCATTTCTTTTACTAATTTTTAATATCAAGTGTGTTGTTTTTGGATTGCTATTGCTAAGTATTTACATAATTATGCCTTTAATGTTATTCTATAGTATTATGTTTTGAGTTTTAATATATATAAAATTTTATTGTCAATATACTTGTTAAGTAAAATAAATAATATATAAATTGTACATTATAAACGATTTGTAGCCTTACAGACGCAATGGCGGAGCCTAGGCGTCCAGGCAGTCGGCTACCACCATGACTCGTCGTGGCGCCGTAACAACTATGAACATTATACATAAAGTTCATTTATATATAGTACAATATTATACAGCTACTCCATGAGAACTATGCCCTGTGAATGATGTTGAGTATAGGATTTGCTCAGTTGCTGAAACATGATAAACTATCAAAAAATAATCATACATAGAGTTCTATTGTAAATGCAACTTATAATCACAAGTTCTGTTAAAGTGCTAATAAAGACAATCTACCACAAGTGAACATGAAATTACAAAAGAAACAATGAGATGCCATGAATTGCATCAAATACCACTGCGTATTTTACTACAAGGGGAGAAAAAGTGAACTTACAATTTGGTTCATCAGGGGGTAATTTTGGTAATTTTCAGCTTGAATGATCTACTTTAGATGTTTCCAGTGTCTTCCTCTAGATTGCCCCTTTGGGAATTTCTCATACATTTGAACCTTTTTAAAGCTTAGGTGAGTCGGCAATACTATCTCTGCTTCAATCACTTCTGGCTCCATCTACAATCACAAACTTTCTCAATCAACACATCCATTCTCTCATAATACACACAATCAATCAACCCATTCTTATTACAGAAATGTACAACTACAACAATTATTTCATTTTACCAAGTCCTATAGACCCTTATTCCATTTGTTTCCTTGATTAGCTTCATCAATCAATGTCTTGAAAGAATTATATACTCCCTCCGTATCATATTAACTGACCAAATTATTGAGGCGTTCCCAGTTTGGACATTACTACGTGCACTAAACAAATTTGTAACTATAATTTTTTATGTCATTAATATAGTTGAAAATAAAAATATATTGATAAAAAATGATAGTTACACTAAAATGTACCATTGGAATTGTTACAAAATGACCTGATTTATCACCCAAGTTGCAATAATTTTGACCTTGTTTCTTTATCCAGCTTGAATCCTGCCAATTCGGGCTCCTTGCAGACCTCTCTAAACTTGGCCAGCCTCCCAGAATCCACATAAAGTTTAATCAAATCGCTGTATATGCCAAATGTTGGATGGAAACCTGCCTCCTTTAGCTTAGAAAAGTATCTTGCAGCTCGTGCAATATCATTTAAAGCAACAAAAAGCCTAATTACTACACGATATGCTGGAAGATCAAAAAGACAACTTGAAGCTTCCATTTCCCAGACCACAGCCAACGCCTCCCTATACTTTTCCTCAGAATAACGACTATGAATTAGAGTAGTGTACATTAATACACTTGGCTCACCCCCAGACTGTTTGAACCAATTAAATAAACTCTCAACAATTTCAAATTTCTTAAGCCTTATACATATTTTCATAACCGCAGTACAATCTTGTTGTGTTAAATTCAGCTCTTCTCTTTCTCCTAACTCGTCTAGTAACACTGATACAAGCACATACTTATCCGGATTCTTCCCAAGTTCTAATATTAGCTTAGCATAAATGCCGGCATCTAACACTCTATTACTAACCCTGGCATCTGAGAGAAGCTTCCAAGCAAGCTTTAAGTTTCCCCCTCTAATTAAACCCGTCAGCATCGCCTCATATACATTTTTGCTAGCCAAACTAATGAAATTTTCAAGATTGAATGGCATCCTCAATTCCCTGGTTCTTGCCAAGACTTCAACAGTTGATGCAAGAATACGGTCATCTGGAAATAATAGGGATTACTTTTGAGCCCAACAAAATATCTGTAGAGCTCTGTCAGGAAAATCCATGTGACCCAACTCCCGGATTGTTAACGATAAAGACCCTTTGCGAAGAAACCGAGCATACTCATCAAGAACTGTGGAGGCATCTTTATCAGGTGGAAGGTTTTTAATTTCTTTGGCTAGCTCAATCAAGAAAGTTGGGTTGTTGTACACCTGTTTACTTACCAATTTTCGCGAAGAAATTGCATGTTTTTTAGGAGTAGGAAGTCCTAGAGGTCGAATCTTGTAAGGAAGTGGAAGTGGAAGTGGAAGAGGCCTTTTCCTATTTAATTTTCCTGGTTTTTGGGGTATTCTCCCTCTAAAGAGAAATGAAATTGCTTCAATCTCATCTGAACTCCAATCAACATTGTTATCATCTCCATCTTCTTCAACATCCTCTTCATTCATGTATTCTTCTTTATCTCCATAATCATCATCATCATCGGCTTCAGACCCATTACTGGAATCCAACACAAGACTTTTAGGAATTGAATCCTCACTAGAAGTGGGATCACTCATAGGACTTGTTTTCTTCTTTAAGAATGTGTTGACACCAAAATCTGGTGGAAGCTTAGTTCGCCTCGGATACCGAAGGTTCTTGGGTGGTTTTCTATGGTAAATTCTGGTACTTGATCGCGCCAAAGACATTATGTTATATTCATTTGAATAACATCTTCGGGTTGGAACTATTTTGGATTGGCCAAGTGGTTATAGAAGACGGGTTTCCATGATAGGAAATAGAGAGGAAGACGAGAGTATATAAACAATACATGTCTAAGTTTCGTAGTCACTCAAGCAAAATGAGAGAGAATGAATTGGAGTTAGGAGGGACGGTAATCAACTAGACAACACTTCTACCAAACAACTGGTGTTCCATTAAACCAAGAGCATTTAGGAGTTACTAGAACTGCCTATTTTGAGATTTCATTTGTCACTGTGGCTTGGTTTGGTTTAAGGCCGTCCTCACAAAGTTCATCTTTGAAATTGGATAAAAACGGATCATGTGCCCCTGCACATGACGCAAGGGACAACATTAGAAAAATTACATTAATAAATTTATTTATTTTTCCTATTATAATTTCTAACAAATAAAACAGTATGTGCTCATAAGAGTTATCTGCAGACAAGGGTAAAATTATCGAGGATAATATAACTTTTTACATTCACAATAAACGATCTAAGGTGATAAATATATTCAAACTCAAATAAAATATATACGTATAATTTTGTGAAAAGGACTTTTTAATATGTGTAATTTCAAAATTGATAGAAGACTCAATTCAAGTCCTAATTTATACTAGAATTTTCTTTTACATTTATAATTTACAAAAATAGTTGACAAAGCAGCAGACTTTCTTTTACAATTTCAAACCCTGCAAAAGCAGCAGTTGACATAGGCAATAAAATTCTTCTGAATTTACCTTTAACAAAAATTGAAAGCAGCATAAAGTGAATCATTTGAACAAAAATTTAGACAAATTAAATCAAATCAATTATTAGGAACATAGAAACAGATCAAAAGAAGCACAGAGATCAAAAAACAAACAGACAAACATATATACATATACAATAGCAAAGAACAAGACAAATCGTGTAAACTATAAACAGATCCATACAAACACACAATTAATTGAGAAGACTGACCTTCGGTAGACGAATTAATAGAGAACTGGAGAGAGTTATCTGGCTCTGACTAACGAGAGAGGGGAGAGTGGGTGCCAGAAGATAGAATGCTTGATTTTATAGGAATTTGAAGTGATGAGTGTGTTGTATACCTACGAATCGAGGTTTTATACCTACGAATCAGGTATTCTTGACTTGATGATATTGTGAGTTATTGGGCATTTTCGGTTCTTTTTTATGCATTTTAGTGTGTTGTGTAGGAAAATGAGTCCGAGTTTGAAATGGTGTGCAAAGCAACAAATCATAAGGTATCAGTCATGAATGAGCAGTGAAATGCAGCAATTGGAAGTCGGCGTGCATCAGGATTCGAAAGCGTGCGATGACGTGCATTAAGCATCGACAGCATGCAGTCACGGCGAAGCGGGCATAGCATGGTTGGCTGAGCAGTTGGGCGCGCAAGGGCGCGATACACGTATAAGGCACCAGCGATGTGGCGCTGGTGGAGCAGAAACTGAGCGCTGCAGCGCTGTTATGCGAGACTTGGCTGGTTAAGTGTTGTGCTATCCTATTCGACTTAATGATAAGTTAATTTGAGTTGGGCGAGGATTGTCCATCTTAGGGCTGCATCAGAGCTTATATATATGATCTATGACGATAATAAAGGGGATTCATTCATATATACATAGGAAGCTGGGATTGTAGATCAGAACGGAAGGGAGACGCCAAGGAGAGCAGAAATTGGAGAAGGATCGTGCTATCGCACATTTGTTCTTTTATCCCTTCTTTTATTATTTGAGAGGATGTTCTATAATTTTACTATGAACTAATTTTTAATTAAGATTGCAATAGAACTCGATGTTTAGTTTTAATTAAATTACTTTCATATTGGTTATTATTGATCATATTTGAGTCATTTATCATATTTTTCATATTTTTTACTTAGTGATAATTGTCCAGCTAACAATTATTGTGATAACCTGTATGAAATTGACAAATGGATTATAGGTTTAGATATGAATATGATAACATGTGTCTAGTTTATTCTTCTTAGGATAACTTGATTTGTGTGTAGGATAGACATATACCTATATCCCGTATGGAATCATTGTGGCGATCTGATCTTAATGAATCTTGTTCTAAGTTAATTCACATAGACATATAGTGATTTAATTAGACAGGATATTTCCATATGACTATTGAAAGGGGTTTATAGATCAAGGTTTTTAAACTCGGACCGGTCATCGAATCGGAAAAGTTACTGGGTGGATGGGTCACTGGTCCAACCAGTAGTCGGACCGTTATTGACCCAGTGACGTCATTAATATGTAATAAATAATAAATAATTAATTATATTAATTATTATTATATATTGTATATAATATTTAGTAAATATGTAAAATTAATCAATTTATCTACAAAAAAAACTAAACATCTCTAAGATACATTCAAATTTCGAAATTCAACCACAAGTTCAAGTGTTTGATTAAATGAATGCAAAAATATGTAAAATACCAAACAAAATCTCAACTAAATTACTAAAATAAAATAAAATCCGTAATTTTTTTTTAATCTTTAAGGAGAGAACCGGTCAAACCCGTGAACCGGTCACTGGTTCACTGGGTCAACCGGTTCAACCGCCGGTTCACCGGTTCTGAACGGTTTTTGAGCAGAAGTGGTTTAGTGGTCCAAACCGGACCGTTGAGTGAACCGGGTCAATGAGTATTTTATAACCACTTGCTTATTTTAAAAAAATTTCATATATCACCCTTAACTTTAAAGTTTTATCAATTTAACCATTTACTGAATAGTAATTATAAGAAAAAATTGAATACTTTTATTTCATAAAATTCGGGGTCTTACAAAAATTATTTGATAAAATTAAAATAAAAATTATTTGATAAAATTAAAAATTAATTGCATATAAAAGTACAAATTTATTTATCCTAGTTAGAAAAGAAAAAAAAATTTATTACCAAATTGACTCAATTATAAATTTAATGTCCGAATTTGAAAAGATTTTTAATTTTAAAAGTTTTTTTTATTTTTATTAAAAAAATCTGCGATTTATTTTTTTATTAAAAATAACAGTTTTTTTATTTTTATTAAAAAAAATTACGTTTTATTTTTAAAAAATATTTTTAAAAACCAAACTGCGTTGTTGTGACGGAGAAGGAGAGAGTGAGAACGTTGTTTGGCTTTTTTTTATAAAAATAATTATTATGATTGTCCGGAGGGGACTAGGGAAATCAACTTTTCGTTCCAAAATCAGATTTCTCTAAACCCTAGGCCAATTTGGGGTTTGTCGCTCGTCTTTTGATTTTCGGGTTTACGAAATCGAAGAACCGTAACGGAAGAAGAACAAAGATGAAGAGGAACAGTAAGAAAATAAAGAAGGAAGGAGAAGACAGAATAAGCAGATTGCCGGACGATTTAATTCATCATATTCTCTCTTTCACCACCACCAAATTGGCAGTTCAAACTTGCATTTTGTCAAAGAGATGGCAGCACATCTGGGCAACTCTTCCCCATCTGAACTTGTACAAATCCAATTTCCGGAATAGAGCTAAATTTTCCCTTTTTCTTACCCGTTTTTTCAGTTGCCGGAATCACCAGTCTGATATTTCTACTGTCAATTTGAATTCGGACACCATTGTAAGCTTTGGTTTATTGAAAATGATTGTAAGTTATGCATTTGCTCATAATGTGCAAAATCTCAGCATTGATACAAGTATTCCTTTACGCTGTTATATCCCACTCTCTATTGTCAGGCATAAATCTCTGAAAAAATTAAGAATTGATAGGGTGTTTCGGAAATCACCACTGATAATAGAAGGATTATGTTGGTGGCTACCGGCTTTGACAGTTTTAAATATCACCGGTTGCGACCTGCCTGAATCATTTTTGAATTTACCGGCTTTAACAACTCTGTGCCTTGTGAGTTGCACCTTACCAAAATCATTCTCGAGTTTGCCGGCATTAACTAATCTACATCTCAACAATGTTCAAATTTATGAATACAAAAGAATGTTCTTTTCGGAACTTGTGAATTTGAAGAATCTCACTCTGGAGAGATGCAAAATCCAGCAGAAAGTTATCAATGTATCATCTCTTCAGCTCACTAATCTGACTATCAAATATTCAGGGGAAGTAGATAAGTTTGTGATTTCGGCACCCAAGCTATCGGCTTTCGACTATTCTGGGTTTGCTTTCGACTATTCTTGGTCTTTAACTGAATATGTATTTTCTTTGACATCAAATAGTTTACAGAAAGTGAATTTGGAGACTGCCAGACTTATTGGTCTGCTCCAAGAGCTTCAAAATGCCAAATTTCTCACAATTAACAGGGGTATCATTGAGGTAGTTTTTAATTTTGTATGCTGAGAACAATTACTGCCGATTTTAATGTTGAGTCGTTATTGTCATCTTGCTTCCTTTTTGCATCCTTTTCTAGAAAACATATTGATTTAAACTTATCTCTAAGAGTTTTTCTATTTCAACACGGAAATTTATATTTCATAAGGTTTCCATACATCTTTAAGGGGTAAAAAAGTTTACAAAATTCGAGTACAGTTTGGTTACTTTTCCCGTCTAATTTTTTAATCGAATGAGTAAGGTGTTTAGTACTTCAACTTTACCACTTTTAAACATTCCGATTTTCACAGCTAAGGAAGCCTTAATTGAGCCCAAAGCTCATGAGTGGCTCAGTCCACAGACCTTTGTTACATGTTACAATAATGGTTGTGAATATACCAAATAATAATAGTAAAACTTTGGATGACTTTTTTGCGACCTTCTTAACGATTATTTTTCTTCTATCAATATTTTGATTAGGTTCTTTCAAAGGTTCCAGATTTGTTAGATCAGCATTCTCCACTCAAAAACTTGAAGTTTTTGAAGGTTAAAGAGGATCAAACTATTCCAAGTCACGTTAGGACCTACCTACTTAGTGGCTCACCAAGTGCCACCATTGTCAAGGAATTCCCAAAGGTATTTTAAGCCTTCTTTTTCCCCGCTTAGAGGTATTTATAAGATAACTATTCTTTTTAGCACAACTTGTTAATTTCATTACTTCTAGATTACCATTGTTCAATTTAATGGCGTAAGCATGAACTTAGCAGTTGTTTGCCTCCCCCTACATCTATAATGCAAAGAGCTAATGGTAAATACGGAGAATTAAACTATATTTAGTCTAACAAAACTTTGGGGTAGTGTAACTTTGTTCTTGTTTAGTGAAGTTTTTTTGCCCTGGAAAAAGTTTGAAGTAGTCAACCTTGTTACTGGTTTTAAGGATAAGACCAGCTCAGAGGGTTATTGGACAGCAAGTAGCACAATACCATGTCATTTAATATGATTCAGTTGTCCCCTTTTCTCTGTTTTTTTGTTTTCCTGTTTTTTTTTTGGTGTTCTCTAATGGCAAATGGATTAAGTAGGAGAATGGTTTTCAACAGACTTGTACTACCAGTCTACCATAGTATTTAAGGTCTACTTCAAACAAGGAAATTAGCAGTCTTACATGGACTATATCCGTGTACAGTTCCACGTAAGATCCGGATAGAATTAAGTTTTTTCCATATACTTAGGACATTGCAAGATCTTTGTTGTTTAGGTACTCTCGCATTCCAACGAGATTATAGTGTTGTGTCATTTTGCTAATTACTGGTAGCTATTTTCAAACCCTATTTTACTTATCTGCACCTTTTATAAATTGGATTCTACTAGTACAAAGTTTATTTCTGGCCAAGAACTAATGGTCTCTAATCTCACCAGCTATTGTGGCCTACACTTGGAAGAATTCTTCTATGTCAGCGAATCTAATCTAATGTCCTTACTTTGATTAACAAATCCACTGACAAAATTTTCTAAATTAATCCATCAACGCATTGCTGATATGGAGGGTCCACCAATTAAATCTTCACTAACAAATCTCGTCAGCCATACATCGATACTAGTGACACCACCTCTTGGACCAACCTCAACATTCACGTCGTCGGTGGGGGGACAAAATAGAAATGTATCTCAAATTTCATAGCAAACCAAAACAGAAAATGTATTTCTAATTTTGGAACGGAAGTAGTGATTTTTTCACCAAGGTTTTGAACTTATATACTCTAATTGCTTTAAAGTTGTTCCGATGTCAATTGTCTCTTGATTGAACACCGTCCTATAATAACCGTCGAATTAAATTCTACTGATAAACACGGATAACTTTTTTTATATCATATGATAGTTGTCCTATATGAATATTATTAGTTGACGACAGGTATCAGTTTTCTTGTATAGGTTTGAACTTCATTTCCATATGAATATTATTTATTGACAGATATCAGTTATCTTGTGCAGGTGTGAGCTTCATTGCCGCTGGCACAAATCTTTTTGGTTCTTAAAAAGAAACAGTTCGAGAAGAAGATTCAATTTTCCGAAATGAATTTCTAGATTCGCGAATTTATCGACATTGAGTTCATAAACTATTTACTAGGGTTCACCATTACTATATTCGTATTTTTTGGGTTGTGGGCTTTTTTTCAATTATGTCTCATGGTATTGAATTATTTAAACGTGTGTATTCTAGCTAGACCTGACAAAATATGGTTATGGGTTGGTTTTGGTTTTCAAAATATGGTTAACCAACCATTTAAGAACTAAAACTATATTAACAATTTTTAATATGGATAACGTGGGTTGGAACCATATGGTTATGGTTAAAAATCATATTAACCATTTTAATATGGTTATAGTTCTATGAATGCCTGATTTGATATATTATTATTATTTTTTGGGGGGGTGGGGTGGGGGTAAGGGGTGTATACATAATCACATAATATTTTTTTTTGGTGGGAGTAGGGAGGAGAGGGGAGGGGAGGGGAGGGGTGGGGTGGGGGAGTATACATAATCACAGACAGTCGGCTAGGACAAGTCGGCTATTTTAGCTACCTACCTTTCATTCCTATTTCTACTGGGAGTATTTTCCAGAGGTGAGGTGGGGTGGGGTGGGGTGGGGTGGGGGCCTGGTTATTAAGCTCTATGTTGCACAGGTGGGTGCAGTGCGCACCTCCTCTGCCCTGGTAATTAACAAAATTAAGGGTTTTTGTATTGTTGTCTTAATGAATCTTACTCGTTCATTTTTTTAAGAATCTACTTATCATGCTAAGAGATACTCTGAATAATTAAGATATAAAGAGTCTAAATTATTCAAAAAATTTCTTAATTTAAAAATATAAATTATTAAAATGTATTAAAAATTGAACTGTTAAGATACAATCAAATACAGTAAAAATTTTGAAGATACGGGTTTTAAAGAAAAAAAAAGAAAATAAATTAAATGAAAATTTGTCTCAATTTATGGGTATGGAATAAGACAGAATAAGATAAAAATTATTTTATGATAAAAAGTATATTTAAAATTAAAATTGAGATAAATTTATTTTAATACAATTATAAATATTATAAATTATTTAAAAAATATTATTATGTATGCGATTAATTCTTTTGAAAATTTGAATGATTAATATTGATTTTATAATTTAGAATGAAATGAATTAGTGTTATAAAATTATGTCTAGATTCATTATATAATGGATGTCTAGTAACTCCCATGTCCATTGAGTTTTGTAACTCATGACTCTTGAGTTTTTTGTAACATCCTAGTAGTTATGTTAGTATTGATGTTATTATATCTATATATAATAACATTTGTAAAGTAAAGGCGAGATGAACATATACAATTACAAGATATGAATTATGAGAATGCTTCTCCCTTGATCATCTTTGTTTTTCATATTATATATTAATCTTTTATAATACGTTATCAGCACGATTTGCTTCTCACTTTCGTCTTAAAGCAGATAATTATATTTGGTTTATTGGTAAGAAGTAGAAGGTATATTTATCTATTATTTATACAAATTATTAATATACTTTTATGCATGTCTTCAATATCAGATGTTGTAGGATTCTGGTGACTATGCTTTCATTTGAAAGCATGGTGGCCTAAACAGGTCTATATTTGCTCATGCGGGATTTGATTTGTTAAAGCATGCTAGTATAACTAATTTCAGTTTCACTAGTTGCAAAAGCTGAAAATTTTGATAGTAAGGGATAGTAACTAATTAACTGTCTGACTTTGTTTTGGTTTTTGGAAAATGGAAGACTCAACTGCGCTACTTGGAACCTATAGAAAAATAGAAATTAATTGGAGTTCAGGATGCTTTTAGATTTCAGTCATGGTGGTGACTGATGATAATATCACCTCAATACAGATAAATTGTTTACTTTGATTTAGGTTCATGAGATTAGTAGCCTTAACATGGGGTGAGATTTTCTTTTTAGTTAAATTATGTTATCTGCCACATGTTTAAAGATTTGTAGTGAAGTCGATTACCTGTCATGATTTTATCTATCTGATAAATTCACCAACTAGTTGAGCTACTTTATAACAATTAATGTGGCAAAATTCTTAACCCCTTCTTTTCAATTTGAACCAAGAACTGCTTGTAACATTAGTGAAAGATAAAGAAAAAAAAACAAGTAAGCATTCAAAGTGTAAACTTTCTTGATTATTTGGCCCTTGATTACTTGTCTCTTTATGGCTGGTCCATAGCTCAGTGGTAGAGCATTTGACTGCATCAAGAGAAACACCCAGTTACTGCCATATCAATTTGATAATAATAGCAGTATAGTAACTAACATAAATAGAATCTTACATTGCAAAGCTTCATATCCATTTGGACCTTGCTTTGGGTCAAAACAAATATACTTAGTAGTGTTGGCTTGTTATTTAGTTTTAGTAGAAAATTTTAGTTTCGTATTTTACTGCATTTCTATAAATTGTTTCATTATAATTAAAACTGAACATATATAATTATTTAATTTGATGGAAAATATGTTTTGTTATTTAATATTCAAATTTTATAAATTTGAATTTGTTGCCCTTGATTTATATCGAGCAAGAATTGTTTGTAATGGAATCTTGATGTTGAGATTCATATAAAGGCAAAGAACCTTGGAGATACAATTAAAGTTGACAATCATGCATCCCTGTAGGATCATGCAAAATTAATTATTTTTATTCGCTATCATCTCCATAAAAAAATTGATAAAGACATGTTAGAAAAAAAATATTTATTATATTTCATGCCTCGAATATACTCCCGCAGTAGCAATATCGAGAGTGTAAGTTTACAAAATATTCCCTGAAGCGATAAAGGAAATTATATTCCTAGAAGTGATATCATTTCTTCTAGTGGCTGTACAAAATAATGAGTTTTTGCTGAAAAATCAATAATCTAGCTCGACCGATTATGTTACATTCCCTGAAGTGAATGGAACCTCATTTGATAATCATAGAGAAAATTATGATTGTGGTTATGGTAGTAGACGTGAAAGGAATAATCAATATAGAAAAGGAATGTACCTGTCGTACTCCTAAACATTTGGTATATAGATTTGTACAAAGACTCCATAAAAGAAAAGAAAATGAAATTGAAATAAATTTTATTGTTCATAATGATCCTGAAGACCCCATGGATTATTTTGACTTTTCAAATGGAGTGGATATAACTCATTTTGATATCTATGGTTTTCTTGATGATATGTTGATAGAAATGTTCATATCAATTAATTATTTTTATTTCATTATATTATGCCATTATAATAAGTGTTTTTATTATATGTTTTATTTATGTTTTAAGTAATAAAGTTAAATTTATGTTTTGCATATATATAGTTGTATGGGCCAGAAGCTCATCAAACTTAATTAAAGGCTCTAGAGCTATTATTCATCAAATATAATTGAAGACTCTTGAAGAGTGATTATTCATCAAACTTAATTAAAGTCTCTGGAAGAGCGATTATAATGTTGTCAAATGACACAAAAATTTGTATTGATGATTCTTTATATTCTTCTGAGACAAGCAGAAATTTGCTCAGTTTTAAAGATATACGTTATAATGGCCATCCATTGAAGAACCAGAAGATTCTTCAATTTAAAGAATTCTCATGTGCTGCTTGTTCTCAAGGCAAATTGGTCATTAGACCATCACCAGCTAAATTTGGGATTGAATCTCCAAAGTTTCTAGAACGTATTCAAGGAGATATTTGTGGGTTTATTCACCCACCAAGTGAACCATTTAAATATTTTATGGTTTTAATAGATGCATCTACAAGATGGTCACATGTGTGCTTATTATCAACTCGCAACCTGGCGTTTGCGAGATTACTTGCTTAAATTATTAGATTACGAGCACAATTTTCGAATCATACAATCAAGACTATTCGTCTTGACAATGCTGGTGAATTTACATCCCAAACATTTAATGATTATTGCATGTCACTTGGGATATATAATAAACATCATGTTGCCCAGGTTCATACTCAGAATGGTCTTGCTGAATCATTTATTAAACACCTCCAGTTAATTGCAAGATCATTGCTCATGAGAACAAAACTTCCTATCTCTGTTTGGGGCATGCTATTTTATTGAAGGCAGTGAAGAATTTCTTATATTACTTCAATAGTATCGGGCCAGAAGCTCATATTAGAAAAGCTGTAAATTTTCTCTTCTGGGATATATTATACTAAAATGAGAATAGTTGAAATAAATGTTGTAATACACTAGAAATATATAATACACCAGAAGTGTTCAGATCAAAAAGATTTTTATTATTTAGCATGATCATGTTGATCATCCAGGATCAATAATGTTGCATTGAATTATTGAAAACTCCCATGAACATCCCGTAAGGAACCAGTAGATTCCTTTACTTGTTGATTATATCAAAGTAAATTAATTACCAATACATACTTGGGGTCATGCTATTCATAACCTTAATAAGTGATATTTTTAAGGTATAATTTAAGGATTGTTATTTTAATGAAACAGTCTTCCCACCATTAGGGGGAGAAAAGTCGTTGCCTAAAGCACGACGTTAGATCGTTGCCTGAAGTACGATGGGAGATTAATTGGAATGTTTCAACATTATTTAATCTTGATCCTTATACAAATCAATATGAACTAGAAGTTCAAAGGATAATTCATTTGCAATGAATTGCAAATTAATTACCAGAATTATTCACCGATAATAAGAAAATAATGATATATCACATTCTAGCTACTAATACTCTAACAGAGATTGATGTCCCTGTAGGACTATCAATTAATGCAGCAGTAAATTGAATCTAAGTCACACTAAAACATGAAAGAATGATCGGTGTTAAAGATATAATTTCCCAGAAGAAGAAAGTACAAGAAAAATAAGTTGCAGCCTATAAAGAGGCTATACCCATGAAACAGGCTACAAAATTTATCAATCTATCCAAAACTTCTGAACAAAAATCTCCTGTAATTAAAACTCTTGAAGAGTTATCCCTTGAAGAGGATCAGGTACCTGAAAATAACGAGATCTCGATACATTATGTATATACAGGAGACGTATATATTGGATAGAAATAAAATCGTTGTCAACAATATATTTTCATATAAATTTGCTATGGATATTACTAGAAGTAATGATCATCGTTGATGAATGTAGAAATATTTGGCCAATGTAGAAAGAGGCGATTCAAGCCGAATTAAATTCACTAAGTAAATATGAAGTTTTTGGACCTGTAGTCCGAACACCTAAAGGTGTAATGCCTGTAGAATACAAATGAGTATTTGTACGAAATAAGAAAAATAAAATTATATGGTACAAAACGCAACTTGTAGCACAAGATTTCTTCGCAAAGACATGATATTAATTATGAAGAAACATATGCTCCTGTAATGGACACAATTACATTCAGATTTTTAATTAGCTTGGTAGAAAAAGAAATTAATGGATGTTGTTACATCATATCTGTATGGATCATTATATAATATATGAAAATCCTTGAAGGATATAAAATGCCTGAAGCATATAATTCTACATCTTGAAATATGTATTCTATTAAGCTACAAAGATCTTTATATGGGTTAAAGCAATCCAGATGCATATTGTTGTATAATCGCCTAAGTAGATATCTTTTGAAAGAAGGATTTGAGAATAATCCAATTTATGCATGCATTTTTATCAAAAGATCATAATCTGGATTTGCTATTATTACTGTATTTATTAATGAAAGATTTTGCTCCAGAAGAGTCGACAAAAATAACAAATTTGAGATGAAAGATATTGAAAAGACAAATTTTTGTCTTGACCTACAAATTGAACTATAGAATTCTTGTACACAGAAAAAGTCCTGAAGTAACTTTACATGAATAATGTTAATCCTTTGAGTACTCCAATGATAGATTGGTCACTTGATATCAAGAAAGATCCATTTTGATCACAAGAAAATAATAAAGAAACTCTTGGTCCTAAAGTACCATATATTAGGTCCTGAAGTACCATATCTTAGTGCAATTGATATTTTGATGTATCTTACAAATTTCATAAGACTTGATATAGCATTTGCAGTTAACGTACTAACAATGTATAGTTATGCACCAACTCGAAGATATTGTAATGAAATTAAACATATTTTACGTTATCTTCGTAAGACTATTGATTCGAGATTATTTAATCCAAATGGTGATAGAACCAAACATATTGAACCAAAATTATTTTATACACATGAGCCCCATAAGAATGGCAATATTGATCATGTGATAATTTGGTTGATATATTCATTAAGTCATTACCAACTATGATTTTGAAGAAGATGGTGCACAATATTGGCATACTCGACTTAATGATATTTTTACTATGAACAATGAAAATTCTATGTACTTATGAAGGGGAGTAAAAAGGATATATGCTGATTGTACTCTTTTTCCTTCGCTAAGGTTTTTTCCCACTAGGTTTTCCTTTGCAAGGTTTTAATGAGGCAATCCCGAGGCACTAGAAGTTATACAAGAATATTGTACTCTTTTTCTTCGCCAAATTTTTTCCCACTGGGTTTTTATTTGGTAAGATTTTTAACGAGGCATATTCATAGAAAATTGTTACAAAAGAACTCCATCCATTCTGTATGAAGACAATGTTGCATGTATATCTCAATTAAAGGGAGGATACATCAAAGATAATCTAGCAGACCAACTACAACGTTTGAAGGATTGCGTCGCAATATTGGAATGCGACAACTGAATAACTTAAGTATACATTCATGAGGGGGAGCTAATGCGTGCTACACTCTTTTTTCCTTAACCAAGGTTTTTTCCCATTGGGTTTTTCCTGGTAAGGTTTTTAATGAGACAGCTTTCAATGCGTATTGCTATAAAATAGACATCCAAGGGGGAGTGTTATAAAATTATGTCTAGATTCATTATATAATGGATGTCTAGTAACTCCCATGTCCATTGAGTTTTGTAACTCATGACTCTTGAGTTTTGTAACATCCCAGTAGTTATGTTAGTATTGATGTTATTATATCTATATATAATAACATTTGTAAAGTAAAGGTGAGATGGACATATACAATTACAAGATATGAAATGAGAATGCTCCTCTCTTGATCATCTTTGTTCTTCATATTATATATTAATCTTTTATAATAATTAGAGAGTATTACTTTATTACTACTTCCTTTGTTAAGGGGTACATGGCACAGATGTCAGATATCACATCTAGTAAATCTATTTCCAATCAGATACCTATATTTAGTAACAAGAGGTGAGTCACTGATTAAGCAAAAAGGCTACGTACTACTCCCTCCGTCCCAAGATAAAAGTCATGGTGGACTTTTCACGCATATTAAGAAGAGGAATAAAATGACAAAATTGCCCATAATAATGTCATTAAATATGAAGAGAGAATTAAAATAAGAAAAGTATGAGATATTTAATGCTACGGGCATAATAGGAAAAATGTGTAAACGTTTGGTTATTAAAAGAAAGTGGACATTTAACATGGGACAAACCAAAATAGTAATAAAGACTTTTATTCTGGGACAGAGGGAGTATTTTTTTGGTGGGGGTGGGGATGGTGGGGGTGGGGTGGGTTGGGGTGAGGGTGGGTGGTTGAGCTTCTTGAATATGTAAATATGAGTGGAAAAACTTTTGATTTGGATTTGAAATAAAATATGGGTCGAAAAATCTATTATATATACTAAATCACAGTTTTTGACACAATATTTTGACATCTGTAATACTACATAGCTTGACACATGTCCATCTTATTTAATGCTTCTTATAGCCCTTGACAAAAATACCCTTAACAAACAACTGAGGTTCCTTTTTAAAATTATGGATAAATAATAACAAACCAAGTAGAATTTAATCTCTTCAACAACCAATCAGCAAATTTTTATATGGGTAAAACTTCCTAACTGAATTAGAGTTTGAAATAATGTTAATGATCACCTGACCTAATCTTCCATGCATATATATACATATCTATTATATATAAATCATAGTTTTTGACACAATATATTGACATCTGTAATACTACATAGCTTGACACCTGTCCATCTTATTTAATGCTTCTTATAGCCCTTGACAAAAATACCCTTAACAAACAACTGAGGTTCCTTTTTAAAATTATGGATAAATAATAACAAACCAAGTAGAATTTAATCTCTTCAACAACCAATCAGCTAAATTTTATATGGATAAAACTTCCTAACTGAATTAGAGTTTGAAATAATGTTAATCATCACCTGACCTAATCCATGCATATATATACATATATATATATATATACGTATATTAATCAGGCTAATTCTTTATTTTCATAAGTGAAGAGCAACTGTGGCTCCTTTTTCACTGTCAATTTTCTTCTTTTCCGTTTTGTCTCTCTGTCTTTTTTCTACTTGTGTCATTCACGTTTCACACGATTGAAGAGCCATCACCATTAATGTTGAACGGAAACTAATATTGTATGGTTCAATTCATTACCCGAGAAGTACAGGTGAAGTATGTATCAAACTAAATATATACAAGGAGTTGCGGTCTGGCGTTTAATAGCTGTCACATTGACTTACCCGGTCAATGCCCCTCATTCGATAATTTGCAACACAACCTATGAGCTAGAGCCTGAAGCATCAGCCGCATTTCCAAAAATCTTTCACATAGGCCCACTTCTAGCAAGCCACCGACTTGGAAAATCAACAGGGCTACCTCTGGCCAGAAGACTCAAGTTGCCTAACATGGTTGGATCAACAGCCAGCTGAATCAGTTAACTATGTGCATTTGGAAGCTTCACAAAAACTACACATTAGGAAACACTGTTGTCCAAACCAAATTTTCACAAACTACATAAGGATTAGACCAAATTTAAGCCTAATCTTATGTTCTTTGTATCGCACACAATATCATAATTATTATTATTATTATTGTTGTTGTTATTATTATTTATTTTTATTTTTATTATTGTTATAATTATAATTATAATTATAATTATAATTATAATTATTATTATAATAATAATTATTGTTATTATTAATATAATAATTATTATTATTGTTATTATTATTATTATCAGTTTGAATTAAAACTAGAATGAATCTGAACTGTACTTGTGTTTTTCCGGTTATATAAATCAATTTGAATGAATCTGAACTATAATTGTATTTCTCGCCCAAATTCAAAATGAGTTATGTTTTATTATATAGATGTTTACGTGGAGTAACAAAAATTATTTTTATCTGCTAGATGTGGCCGAATTTGATTAGAAAGGCTAAATTTGGCGGACTCAATGCAATCGAGACATGTTTTTTGGAACATCCACGAGCCTCTTTGTCGGCAATATGAATTTTCCGGGAACTTGGATCTTATAAGGTTTATCAAAACCATTCAAGAGGAAGGACTTTATTCTGTTATTCGGATTGGGCCTTATGTTTGTGCTGAATGGAATTATGGGTACGTAAATTAATTCTAATAATTTACTAATTTAATATTATAATTAATTAATCATAATGTAATATTGAATACTAATAATTAGTTGGTTTGATTGATTTAATGGATTTCCTGTATGGCTGCACAATATTCATGGAGTCAATTTCCGAGCAGCAAACAATGTGTTTATGGTACATAACTTCTTTAAATATCTTATTCTGAGTAATTAAATATATAGATTAACATGGAATATTTTGAATATTCTAATTACAAAAAAAACACATTTTTTAATATTTCCATAGTGAGATGCAAAATTTTACATCCTTGACAGTGGACATGCTTAAAAAAGAGAATATCTCGATTTTCGATTCTTAATTAGTATCTCCTAAAATCACTACTTTATAATCCCACATAAATATTTTGAATAATATTAATAGCATAATGGTATGATATTATCCTTTGTAATTTAATTGTTATCTCTTTATTGATGATAGCAATGTGGTTATTGATGATAGCAATGTGGTTTTGTCAATGTGTATTTAGCTTGATTCAAGCTTCCCTCACACATCTTTTGTAGTAAGCATGATTGTTTACTTCACAGAACAAATATATATATTTTGATCCCTTTTATTAATTGATTATAGAATGCTGCTACCTACTAGCACCAGGATTTGAAATATGTGAATCATTATATCAGATTTTTTTCCTTCTTCTCTCTGCATCAATTATATATTTTGTTTGATCTCTCTTGGTAATCTTTTAAGTTCATGTCGGTCATTGAGTTATTCATATATTTATAACTTTTGAGTCGAGTGGCATTCTGAATGGTGCTTTGGCAGATTTTGAGAGGTTTGGTGAGCCTTCTTCCCAGTAGGTTTGCTTTAAAGCTTATGTACCTGAAGGAATTATGCTGAGATAACTACAATTTGACACGGTGTTAAGTGATGTATATTGGTCTTCAACAGAGACATGAGTAGACCTAATCTTTGATTTTGTTTTCAAACCGGTGAGAGGAGATAAAATTAAAACCTGTTTTCAAACATGTTCGTTTTTTTAATTTTTTTTGAAATACATACAAAAAATTGTATTTTTAAGAGATTTTTTAAACCTTCACATACCCTTTAGTTGAGACAACCCTTTCTTTGCAGTAAACAAAATACAAAAGTAACTTTGGTCAAGAAAAACTGAAAAAAAAAATAGAAAAATGGAAGAGTAGAAAAAATGATTTGTCCACGAGTTGAGGTCACTTAATTTGCCACTAGCTTAAAAGCAATAGTCACATACTTAGAGTGTAATGCATAAACCGATAAACTCTCACCACTACCTCCCAAATAATGTATATTCATTTGTTTTTTTGTGTAAAATTTGATCATCGCACAATAATATACTATTTTCTTATTATATTTTAATTTATTAATTGTAAGCACATATTTATTATTAAAAATTTCAATAATCCCGCCGCAACGCGCGGGTTTGTATCTAGTGGTTAACCTGGTTGGAACTATATTTCTTTTTAAAAATATGGTTCCAAACTTTAACTAACCCAAATAAATAAAAACAGTTAACCAACCCATTTGGTTCCAGTTAATATGAGTTGACCCGACAGTTAACCAACTATATTGCCAGGTCTAAATCTAGCTTTAATTCTTTCAAACTTATTTTTATCTCTCGATCAGTCTGAAGTCGACAGCCTCATGGATAATTTTGATTTATTTTTATTTTTTGGTTTAAAATTTCTTAATTTTGTTTTGGCCATAACCTATTCGTTTTAAGTCCGATTTTGTTCATCTTTGGACATGACCCTATACCTCTAGGTTTCATATGCCAGAGGTCTGGAATTATTCAGGCAAGTTAAGTGCTCAAAACAGTCCACACAAAAAAATGGACAGTGGTCTGTCCTGGTTTGGAAGAAATTTCACCAAAAATAATTTACATGGAATTTAGGCCTCAAATCAGTGGACAAATTTAGATAATTTTCATTTCTATTTGAAAGTTAGTGAGAGAAAATAGACATTTAAAGAATTTAAATTTTAATTATTGTTATTTTAATGAAATAATAGGCATAATGAAAAAAATATTGGTCAATATTCCTTCCCACAAAATCTTTTCAACTTCAGGGTGAAAAGTTTCACATTTTGTTTTTAAGTTTTGAGTAATGTCATGCCTTGTGGAAAGAGGCTGAAATTGACAACAAATGTTTTGCCTTACAGGCTTAGATGTCACCCAAAATTAGTCAACCAATTACCCCATCAAAGTGCATCGTGCATTAGTTTTGCTAGCACCCACTCATACACAAGTTTGTATATGTTTACTGAATTAAAGCACACAATTGTAAGCAAGTACACACAATTTACAGGCCAAAATGCCAACCTTTATTCAACTAATCAATGGAATTTGTTTCTTTATGCTTATTGTTAACGTCAAAATATGTTTGTTCGTCGAATCACCAAATAACGAACGTATAAAAATATGCACAACGAACAAACAATCACACTGAGAAGCATGACGGCCGAGGCCACCAGGAGATAGCTCTGATGTAAAAATAAGTGTAGCGGAATTGTACGATTCATCCCACATCAATTTATCACCAATGCAGCGCACACCTGTGTAGACTGGCCCAATAAACATCACCATTCCAGTTCCATCCATATTCTGCAATCCTCACACAATCACATGACAATTTGAGATAGTGAATACTCTGGATGCATTTCTAATGTATCTCCTTTTGTGAGCTGTTAGCCTGTTAGGAATTTCTAATGTATGAAGGAGTTAAGGAAACAAAGTGACTAGTCTCTAGAGAAACATAATGAAAAGTAAATTTGATAAAGCTAGAACGAAGGATATATATTTTTTGTTAAGACCATCACATCCCTGACTTGCTCATTGTAAATTTCAATCATCTGAACATAAACCTCATAGCAAATGACATTTTCCCTTTGTTTTACTGTTATCCAATGCTTCAAATCTTGTGGAATTAGACATAGCAGGTAGGACACTTGGTGGCATTGAATATCTCTGGAAACAACTTGTCAGGAAAAATTCCTCCAAGCAACTGATGGGTTCTCTGGGGAGGGAAGTTTTGGGCGCGTCTTAACAACAATCAGGACACAAGTCAAGTGTTGTTGCAGTCAAGGTGATGAAACTTCAAAACCAAGTAGCTCCCAAGAGCTTTATGACAGAGTGTGAAACTCTAAGGAACATTAGGCATCGGAACCTTGTCAAGATTATAACTGTTTGTGATTTTCAAAATAATGATTTCAAAGCCTGTACCAAGAGGAAACTTCCTCAATCCAGTACAAGTAACAACAATACATTAGGGACAAAAACAGAATCATATAGTCTCAAAATTCTACTAGTAACAACCATAACATATATGAATAATGCTAGCCAGTCTCAAAACCAAAATCTAAACTAATTAATAAACACTTAATTAATTCAACTCATCATCTACATATATTGTCTCAAAATTAACAGCCATTCCTAGTTAAATCCAAAAATCACATATAGCTAATTACTATATACTCTCAAAATCAAAACCAGGATATTCAACACCAAGGGGACCAGTCGAATCCATTAATTCAGCCAGATTAACTAAATCATCCCAATCCCATTCCGATTCTGATTCCAATGTTTGTTCGGTCGACGACATCGGCATCAACTCATGATCAGGATACTCAACACAAAGGGGCAGTACTTGTAAATATTACATACCGGAAGTAGAAGAACCACCACCTTCACCTTCACCTTCATCTTCATCATGTAGTACTAGTGCCGGAACATATTCCGTAGTACTCAGAATATTCTCATCATCTTTTTTTTTCTTCAGTACCAATTGTCATGATTAATCTTTTGGGATTAACAACAATTTCCTCATCAGCTTCTTCTTCCACCTGCAGTACTCCCCTCTTCCTCTTGCATATTTTATTCAAAGATAATCTCGCAAAGCACGTAATTCGATTCGCCACCCGGAAGAGTGTATTCGTGCATTAGATAGTGTCCCATAATATGATGATCAGTAGTAGCCTTCAAGTCTCCTCATAAACCCTATCACTTCCCCATTCCCATCCTTGATTTCCCTAGGCCCCGTCTGCCCGTCCCAAGTCCCACAGCCCGCTGCCCGAACAAATTGCTCCTTCCCGCAGCGGTTCTTTCTCAACTTTCCGGCCGCCGCTTTCTTGGTCAATTTGGTGAAGACATGCATTAAAAGATTTTTTAAGCGTGTATATATATATATATATATATATATATATATATATATATATATATACAGACAGGATCAGGTAAGGGAGTCCGCATTTTGCTAAAATGCGGACTTTTTTTTTTTGATTTTTTTTGGTTTTTTTTTTTTAAAACAACTAAAAAAAATATTTAATATTTTATGGAACTGAAATTTTTCCATAATATAATGTTTTGGGCGTGTTTTGAATACCTATACCAAAAAGTGGTGGTACAGTCTGCCCAGACTGTACATACATATTTTTGTTATACGTACCCAAATCACATCCAAAACACTGTATTATGAAAAAATTTCAATTCCATAATTTTTTATTTATTTTTTTTAGTTGTTTTAAAAAAAAAAAAGCAAAAAAAAAAAAAAATACAAAAGTCCGTATTTTGATCAGGTGCGGGAGTCCGCACCTGATCCGCTCCATATATATATATATATATATATATATATATATATATATATATATATATATATATATATATATATATATATATATATATATATACACGCGCTTATTAATTACAATTAATTCATCCATTTTAATTGATAGTGTTCTCTTATTATTTAATTGCTAAAATGGAAAAATAAAAATAAAATTTTATTTAACTAATATAGGATGACCAACTATATTTTAGGAGAAAAATAATTTTAAATACTAAAATTTAAATTTTAGCAAAAAATACTTATTCTTGACTATCTCTTTGTTTAGAGATTTTAATTTTTTAAAGAGTTTTTAATTTTTCTACCCACTAGATATATTTATAGTTTCACTTTCAAGTACTTGAGTTATTAAAAAAAACTTTTTATTAGGACACCATACAGTTAATTATACTTCTAGTGATTTAAAAAAAATTCTAAAAGCCTATCTAAGTATATATTGTAAGTCTGGTAAATTAAATAAAATAACGAATTTTAATTTGATTATAATATTTCAGAAATGAGAAAGGTAGGATAAAATTAGCTTAATTTATCGGCAAAATAAATATCTTATTTTTATTCATAATAATAAAAGTTAATTTTTTTATTTTGCACGTGCATTAATCCTTCCTTCCGTCCTTCATATATTTTCATATCTATGTGTTATGCAGCTCGCAGACCCAAACAATACAAATGTTCCACAATAACAACCTTTTTAATTGATTGAACATCATAATAAATTAAAACCGTCATTTACTTTTGTATTAGAACAAGTGATGTTATATTTAATTTGTAACGTTAAGTATTGAATATATTATATTTTAATAAAATTAATTATTTTAATATAATATTGTTAATTATGAATTATAATCTTCATAAAAAGCCGACGTTGCAGCTATGGCGACGGTTCAAACTGTCGCTATAGCTCAAAAACCCGTTTTTTTTGTGATTTAGCGACGGAAGAACCGTCGTTATAGCCAGTTGGTCTTTGATTCGATCTTTTCTTTTCCCTGTTTGAAATTTTTTGTATATATATACTAACAATATGGTTGCATGTGCCTTCACCAACTTCAATCTTTAAAAGTGCATTCTTGAACATGCTTTCCTTCGTTTAATATGTGTGTCCAATACCTTAAATAGTACGAACTACAACCAAAGATATAAACCAAAAAAAGGATTTTACCATAAAAGCAATACAATCGAGCCAACTTGTTTGATTATAACTTGACCAATCATTTCTTATTCGTTTGAGTTGTATGGATAATAAGGCACCTAAAGAAGGCATGAAGTTGGTGAAGGCACTTGACCAATCATTTCTTATTCATTTTTGATATACTAAAAATGTTGTTTTATGTCACTACATTGAATCTTGCCAGTTTTCTTCGTGAGGATGCTCCTGTTTGTAGTGAGAATGAGACTGATCGCAAAGTTGTCGCTGCGGTGGATGTATGGAAGCACTCTGATTTTCTGTGCAAAAATTATATCCTCAACGGATTGGATAACACGTTATATAATGTGTATAGTCCAATCAAGACGGCTAGAGAGTTGTGGGAATCCTTAGATAGAAAATACAAGACGGAGGATGCAGGAATGAAGAGATTCGTTGTGGGCAGATTCCTTGACTACAAAATGATGGATTCCAAGACCATCATAAGTCAAGTTCAAGATCTTCAAGTGATCCTACATGAAATTCATGCTGAAGGGATGGTGCTTATTGAATCTTTTCAAGTGGCTGCAATTATTGAAAAATTATCGCCAAATTGAAAGGACTTCAAAAATTATTTAAAGCTCAAACGCAAAGAAATAAAACTTGAAGATTTGATCGTGAGATTGAGGATTGAGGACGATAATAGAGTCTTTGAAAAGAAAGTTGGAAATCACTCCATGGAGTCAAAGGCACTCATGATTGAAGAGGGACATAAAACCAACAAGAAAAGGAAGTATGTTGGCTAATAAGGGTCCAAGGGTGGTGATTCCAAAAGGTTCAAAGGCAACTACTTTGTGTGCAATAAACCATGACATCATGCAAAAGACTGTCGAAACCGTAAAACACTAGTGAACCACAAAAGGAAGGTTGCCCAAGCCAATATAACTGAGGTCGAAAAACTTTCTGAAAATGTTTTTAACATGAGTTTTTCTGTTGTAGTATCTGTTCGGGAGCGTTTTACCGACCTTCATTTGGGCCGAAAGCTTTCTGTCGGAAGGGTTTGAGAGACCGATGGGTTGAAGCCCATAAAGATGTTGGAGGTGGTGGGGTCGGCATCTGAGTCCTTCGGGGCCAGAGCCGAACCCAGTCTAGTGATGTTCGGGGTCGGGTCTTCGAGTCCCTTGGGCCGAAGCCCAGACCATATTATAGGACCGGTTGGGCTTGCATAGTGGGCTCTCCTGCGTGCAAAGTCCGGGTACTTATTCAAACACATATAAGGTAACTCCAAAGGTAGTGGTAAGATTGGATTTTACTTGCCCCTTTTAAGGAGATTGTGTCGGATCCAAGTTATGGTAACTACCATACACTAGGAGTCTTAATCCGACTGGGAGAAGCATTCTAAGGTGGTGAGTACTATAAATACAAGGCCTAGGTTAACATTATGAGGTAAGACCTACTTTTGAGCACTAAACACTTAGCCTCCATTGTTTACCCTTGTAACGGCCTGTACTCATTCTCACACCGGAGCTATCCCCCGGTGGCGCAAGCCGTCAAGCTTCTGTGTGATCTGTTACTGTGCAGGTTCTAGCGTGTGGATTCTGTGATTGAACGCGCCGGCGAAACTTGGCGTTAACAGTATCCGAAGTGAACTTGGTGGGAAATACCAAGGAATGGTGGGTAGACACCAGGGCCACTAGACACATATACATATAAGAAGATGTTATTTTCATATGAAGCAGTGAATGATGGAGAACAACTCTTCATGGGAAATTCCTCCACTTCCAAAGTTGAAGGCAAAGGGAAGGTTATATTGAAGATGACTTCCGAAAAAGAACTTACACTCAATGATGTGTAATTCTAGAAATTCTAAAGAATCTTGTGTCTGGATCATTGTTGAGTAAGAAGGGGTTTAGATTGGTGTACTCACCAAGAGTGGGAATTATGTAGGCAAGGGATATATGAGCGATGGGCTCTTTAAGATGAATGTAATGACAATTGTATCTAATTTTAATAATAAGAACGCATCTTCTGCTTATATGCTTGAATATTCAAATGTATGGCATGGTAGATTAGGATATGTTAATTTTGATACTATACGTAAATTAATGAATTTAGAATTGTTGCCTAAATTCAATATTTATGCAAATCATAAATGAGAAACATGTGTTGAATCAAAGTTAACAAGATCATCATTTCATAATATTGAAAGAAGTACTGAACCTCTAGTGTTAATTCATAGTGATACATGTGATTTGAAATATGTTCAAATTAGAGGAGGAAATAAATACTTTGATACATTTATTGATGATTGCACAAGATATTGCTATGTATACTTGCTAAAGAGTAAAGATGAAGCTTTAGAAAAATTTATGCACTATAAAAATGAGGTTGGGAATCAACTTGAAAAAAAGATTAAGGCAATAAGAAGTGATCGAGGTGGTGAATATGATGCACCTTTCAATTGGTTCTGTCAAGAACATGGTATTATTCACCAAACTTTTGCGCCTTATACACCACAACAAAATGGAGTTGCTGAGCGTAAAAATAGAACATTGAAAGAGATGATGAATGCCATAACAAGTAATCAAATTGATCATACCTTTGAGTTTTGTTACCGATATATGAACATTTTGTTTTTCCAATAGTAATATTGATAGTCGTGCTCCTTAGTGTGACTTTGGATTTTGTATATTTATAACCAATCCTCCTAAAAATCCTATCTTGTGGTCATCCCAATGTTGAGGGATCTTTAATGTAAGACCCCAACTTTTATGAATAAAGATGAATTTTCTATAAATATCATTTTTGAATATTATGGAATGAATTTGATATAATGTTATAGTTGTGGGTAATATTTATAAATTTTGCAAAGTACGTAAGTTGTTATATAATATTCGATTGGTCGGGGAATATTCGTTTTAACAGGGAATATTCGTACAACGGTACAATGGACCCCACAACGGAATTATTGTCGGATTGAGAAAACGATAAAAATACTTTATGAAAATAACGGCGAAAGTTTTACCGTTAACTGTTGAAACACCCGATGTTAAAAGTACAATAATACGCGTAGTTTCACAGTAGCACACGATTTTGATTATTGATGCTTACGTGAGAAGTCACTCAGTTTTGTTCAATTATTGCTACAGTAATTGTTGCATAGTATCTTACGTTATTTGATTCAATATTTTATATATTATTAAATCAATAATTGAGATAACAAAGTTATTAATATTATTATTTGCAATATTAACGATGTCTAGAAGTTTTGTCAAGGAGAGGTTTGGTCACCTAATTGTGCGCCAATAGGGAGAAATCCTTATTGGAAAAGCCCCCTCTTTCCTGGGAAAGACCTGGTCGATTAATATTGTGAATTATAAAAATGATAATAAATGTTGTTAAAATTATTGAGGAGATTTTATGAAGTATTTGTTGAATTTATGGACCCCTATTTACCCATTTTTCAAAATAATCGGTAGAAAATTTCTTAATTTAATAAAAGTGGGGCCCACGTATGTTGAAATGGGGGGAGGGAAATGGAATGTCACAGGTGGATTTGGGGAGGAAGGATTTTGTCAGGAGGGTGTTTTGTTATAATATACATATATATGTTTGCATGTGCTATTTATATATATATATATTATATAAAAGTTTATATATATATATATATATATATATATATATATATATATATATATATATAGGTTTGTCTTGATGGAAAAAAAGGGGGGAGGGGGGTGATTAGTTTTTATTATATATATATAGTTAGTGTTTGCCTTATACGGCATGTCACATATTACGTATATATATATATATATATATATATATATATATATATATATATATATATATATATATATATATATATATATATATATATATATATTTTTATTATATATATATATATTTATATATATAACGTTATTTTATTAAAAGATTTTGTTTTATTAGAATATTTTATTATACTGCATAGTAAATCAATCTGGACCGTTCGTGAATTAGTTACTATTCAGTCCATTCTTCTATAAATAGAAGCTCATTCCTTCATTACTTTTTACGAATTCACTGAAACTCTAGAGAGAGAAATTATAGAGAGAAATACGAAAAGTATTCTGTTACTTCCCTACTCTTATATTCAGTTTTTTTTACGGTAAGGGGTATTATTTCTTTTGTATTCATGAAGAGAACTTCTGTTATTCTATTATTTATTATTCTGTTAGAATAACCTGTATACGCGGGCTACCCTATACTTAGTGAAATTCTTCTGTTATTTTATTCTTTATTATTCTGTTAGAATATCTTGTCTGTGCGTTTTATGCCGAACCTTATTCCAGTCTTTATTATTCTATTGGAATATTCTGTCTGTGTGTTTTACGTCGGACCTGGTTCCATTCTTTATTATTCTATTGGAATATCATGTCTGTGCGTTTACGCATGACCTGGTTCCGTTATTTATTATTCTGTTGGAATAACCTATCTGTGCGGTCTATCGCATGCCTAGTGATTTCTTTTGTTATTCCATTTATTATTATACTCATTTGGTTAAAGTTTTGACTTTTATACTCCATAAAATTAGTTGAAAATCCTTGATATTTGCGCTTCATCCAGTATCTTTTTATGAAAATATTCTTCTAAGCATTCTTGAATTTTACTTCACAAAGAAGTATCATGTTGACAATTTGGACGTTATTAGTTCCTGGATAAATTAATTCTTGAACTTGTTTTATTGAATTCTTATATCATTGTCATCATCCTCATGTTTATATTTTGTTGAAAGTCATCTATGGCCTGTAGTGCATAGATGGACTTGGTATGATTATGACTAGAGATTATTCGGTGTAATCATGACCTTAATGTTACAAATCATGTGGTAAAAGTCATCATTGGCCCGTAGTGCATTGATGGACAGTTGTTGGCATGATCATGACCATTAATGAATACACAAATATCCTTGGCCCGTAGTGCATGGATGATTTGTGGTCGTGATACTAAAGAATATCCTTGGCCGTAGTGCAGGGGTGATTCGATGATGTGGATTATTTATTAAGCTGAGTCCCAACGATAAAAGTGATGAAAAACCTTTTAAATCATAGAAGACAGTAGATTTTATTCTCTACTTGAGTCTTTTAATAGATTGCTTGTTCCGCTGCAGTTAAACTTGATGTTTGTTATATTTTATCAGTTTAACACTGTTGAAGGCTAATGATAATTTATTCTGCATTATCTTAGTCATAATATTTCTTCTGGGATAGTTGAGATCACCCTTTTACTTTTATTGTTCTCTTCAAGAAATGAGAACGTAGTAATGACTAGTCGGGGAACGGAGTGACGGTCCAGATGATAGCATTAGTAGTCCTCACTATTCTATAAAATAGTGTAATAATAAATGTAATGAGGACCCCATTGAGTTTGTATATTGTCTAGATGACAATATTTGTGATGCCCCCAAAATAGGTCCAATCCACCCAACCTATTCTGAGTCGCCAAATACATGGTACAGAAACAACTACAATTTCATTAATACAATTGTCGTGCAAAATACGACAACACAGAAACTGTGAGTTTAAATATAAATATTGTCTTCTAGACAATATCCACACTCAAATAAAGTCCTCATTACAATTATTGATACACTATTTTACAAAATAGTGAGGACTACTGAAACAACTGTCTTGAACCATTACTCCACACCCCGACTAGTTCCCGCTATATTCTCATCTCCTGAGAAGAAAAATGGAACAAAAAGGAAAAGGGTGAGCTCAACTAGCCCAGTAAAGAATATTATGACTAAGATAATGTACAATAAATTATCCTTAGTCTTCAACAGGGAAAAATCTAATAGAATACAATAGACAACAAGTTTTAGATCAATAACTGCAGCGAAAACAACAATTCATTAGAAAAGTTAAGTAGAGAATGAAATCTACTATCATCTATGAATTTAAAAGTCCATCATAAATATTTTATCCCTGTAACATCAATCAATATACATCATAAATCAAATATTCATCTTTGCACTACAGGCCAAAGCTATTCACCAGTTGGTCATGTTCATCTAAACACATGTTCATCTTTGTACTACGGGCCAAAGATATTCATCATAAAATCATTCTTCTTTGCACTACGAGCCAAAAATATTCAGTTATATCATCATTTAGGACTGAGGATGATGAAAAATATTTTAAAGAAAACGAATCCAGTGAAACAAAAGAATAAATATTAAGGATTCGTATTTTAGCTATTCCATGTCCAAAAATACCTCATAAATAATCATAGTGGAGTAAAATTCAAAAATGATCAAAACATGGATACAATCAAAGCTAGTATCCAGAATAGATATTTTGGACAAAAAGAAAAAAAAATTATTTTTCTGTGAATATTGCCGTATTCGTGAATAGTGCCGTATACGTGAATAGTAACTCTGACACTAAAAGAAAGAAATTTCACAAAAAATATCATTATGCTTCGTGAATAGTACTCGTGGATAGTAACTCGTGAATAGTAACTCGTGAATAGTCACTCATGAATAGTAACTCCGACATGAAAAAGTTTCAAATTTGATAAAAAGTTTCAACCAATATTTCGGTAGAATGATATTGAAGAAATAATATCACTTACGAAGAAAATAACATCCCTTACCTCGCAAAAATAGTACTTCTAACTGAAATACTGGATATAGTGCTGAAAGAACTTGAACCGTATAGCAACACTCAAAGTACCAAAATACTCACAAGAATACGCTCGATAATTTAGAGAGAGAGAAAACTTTAGTTTCTAGTGTGATTTTCAATTCTAACCTAAGCACCCTATTTATAGGAAAATGCTTAGAACACCAAAGTAGAAAATTTAATAAAATAATAATATATTTATATAAATTTCCTACGTACACTAAGAATCTGAATTCAACAACTTAACACATGTTTAATGAGGCCCAAAAATGTAAAAAAAAATGTTTTTCTTAAAAAAAATAATTAAAACTTCCAAAAATCAATTATTTTGGAACTTCGGAACTTCAATAATTCATAATAAATAGCCCTTTTGTCAGAAAAATTCAAACCTCATGCCTTTTCGATAGGAAATTCCATTATCTACAACTTTGCAGAAGAAAGTTTTTCCAAATTCCAAATAGAAATTGACCGAAATCCACAAACGGACGATTTTACAGGCTATAATCAAATTTAAGTCAAGAAATGGGATCCACCGACACACAAAACATGTTTTAATCATTTAATGCACCAATAATACTCTTCCTCCTTATATACTCATATATCCCACATTCATTGTAAAAATATCACCATTATTATATAATATAATAAAATATTATTTTGTCAGAAAAGATAAATATCAATTTTTAATAATTGTCACTTTAAAATTTTCTCCATATATGTCCACATAAAATCAATATTTTTCTCATCATATAAATTAATAATTAATTATTCACAAATAATATTACAGAATCACAGTACTGGCAACCAGGCCGTTCCTAGGAAAGAGGGGGCTTTTTAATAAGGATTTCTCCTTACTGGCGCGCAATTAGGTGACCAAACCTCTCCTTAGACAGAATTTCTAGACATTGTCAATAATGTTATCTAATAATATTATTCAGATAATATGAATTATTGCTTTGATAATGGAAAATATTGTGTAGTGACAATTATTAAAACAACAGTAATATAGAATATCAATGGAACAATTATTGAATCAATAAAATAAAATACTGAACAATAATTACTGTAATAATTATTGAGTAATGCATTCATACGTAAAAATCAATAATTGGTGCAATACCGCGTGCTACTGTGCAACAACGCGTATTACTGTGTTTTAACCACCGGGTATTCTAACAGTATTAACGGTAACAACTGCACCGTTATTTATAAATAACTTATACTTGTCATTTTCTTCATCCAATCGCTTTCCGTTATGGGGCCCATACAAGGCTGCGCCATCGTACGAATATTCCCCGACAGTAAGAATATTCCACGACCAAACGAATATTCCCCGACAACAATGAATGTTTTATAACCACTTGCTTATTTAAAATATTTGCGCATTTTACTCATAACTAACCACATTAATCAAATCAACCCTTACTATTTCAAAATGATAAATAGAGAAATTAAATCTTTATTTATAAAAATTTGGGGTCTTACAACCTCCCCTCCTTATGAAATTTCGTCCTCGAAATTGACGTGCGTAGGACATGCTCCTTCCTATCCAAGATCTTGACTGGTACCTCCTCGTACGTTAAATCTTCTGATATCTCATCTGGGTCTAACTCAATAATATGGTTCGGGTCGTCCACATATTTACGTAACATCGAAACGCAAAAAATGTTATGAACACGCGTCATACTTGGCGGTAAAATATGTCTATAGGCCACAGTTCCTACTTGATCGAGAATCTAAAATTGACTAATAAATCAAAGGTTTGAGCTTTCCTTACATCGTTGATTCTCGCTTTTAGAATAACGACTTCTTGCATCTTCCTCTTCATATTTATCAACTCCAGGTCTGTAGCTTGAACAACTTTAAATTTATCGATTAAAATCAATTCTAATCGTATATTCGTTATCTTTACGCAGGTTCGTTGAATCTTTAACTCTATCTCCATCTTCTGTAAGTTGTACGAAATGGGTCTTTGTGTTAACAATATCGCACTCGTAAACGCATACGATCTTTTACTCAACGCGTCAGCTACCATGTCCATTTTTTTTTCATGATGGTATTGAATGGTATGGTCGTAATCTTTCAACAGCTCGAGCCAACGTCGTTGCCGCATGTTGAATTCTTAAAAGCTCTTCTCACATTCCTCGCTCCATTCGAATTTTGTATCTTTTTGAGTCAGCTGAGTTAATTGAGTATCGATTCGATAAAATCCTTCCACGAATCTCCGATAGTAACCAGCTAAGCCTAGAAAGCTACTTATTTTGATTACTGACTTAGGTTGCTCTCAACTGTGACTCATATCCCAATCTTGGACAGCACATCACAATGGTACCTATCAATTTACTGCCACTCAAATATGGCGTCCCTTACGGAGAGTCTGGTTTCAGTTCATTCCATAAAGGAAGTCACTAGATAGAGGCTAAGGTACCAACTCATGTAGTTAGGTTTTTAACTCCTAAAGTTCAATAGGAGCCATTCTATATTAGATTTTAGAAATGGGTTTTATACTGGGTTCAAAGTCAATACAAAATTCAATATCACGCTCTGGGAGTAGGCCAAGAAATTCTTCAGGAAATACGTCAGGAAATTTACTAACAACAGAAATATCATTCAAATCTGATTTATTTTTGTTAAAGTCCATGACATGGACTATAAGAAAACTTGACATCCATTTTTCAATAAACGAATGACTTTATGGCTTGATATTAAAGTGTTTGACTTCAATGGTTTGGTTGCTTGAATTTGAATAACAATTTGCTTAGGAATATGAAAACTAACAACCTTACGAAAGCAATCAATTTTAGCATGATGAGTGGTTGACCAATCAATCCCTAAGGTCACATTAAATGCAAGAATTTTTGAAGAAATAAGGTCTCAGGTAATGTGATGGTGCCAACTTGGATCAAACAAGATTTATAAACAACGGATGTAACGAAAGTTTCTCCTAACAGAGTTTCAACAAATAAGTCAAAGTCTAATTTTCTCCAGTGTCCAGTTTAAACGTTGAGTATAAGCAGGAGAGATAAATGAATGGGTAGAACTGGTATCTAATAAGGTATAACTTCGCAAAATTTTATAATTAACTAACCCATGCTAACTTCGTTCGGGTTACTCGCTTTTTGAGAAGTCATGAAAAACGCTCTTCCAAGAACCGATGACTTTGACTTGTCCGGGACAGCCTTTGGAGTCACCATCCCCGCTGGACTTGGTTTCGCTACATGACAATCTCGAGCTATATGACCGTCCTTTCCATAAATAAAACATACCCTGGAAGTTCGTGAGCAGTTTGGACTTATGTGTCCCTCTTCTCCGCATCTGTAGTATCTAACCGGCGGTCTTTCTCCTCCCCTAGAATTCGTTGCTGGTGTTGGTGCCGACGTCTTCCCGTCATTATTGAATCTTCTCTTTTTGAAATTTCCACTTGAATCACCTTTCCTATTATCTTGACCATGATTACCACCGAAGTGATTACCATTTCTGGCATGATAATTTCCTCCACGATGGTTATCATTGTTCCGATGATCGTTGCCACCGGTGCGATTATCATCAAGTTGTTGGTCATTATTCTTCAGTTGAGCCGACTCATTATCGCGCTCCAATAACTGAGCCCTATTTACAACATCTGAATATAAACAAATTTTGTGAGAAATGAGGTATTGACGTATTTTGGGTTTCAAACCTCGCAGAAACATTCGTGTCATTCTCTCCTCATTATCAACCAAATGGGATGCAAATCGAGACAACTCGGTAAACTTAGTTTTGTACTGCGACATGTTCATATTGTTTTGCTCCAGCTTGATGAACTCTACCTCCTTCACGTGACGAATACTTTCGGGAAAGTACTTGTCGTTGAACAATTCTTGGAACTTCTCCCAAGACATCTTCAGTGTGATAGGCTGAGTACGCTTTACGGATTTTCACCAATAATCTGCCTATCCTTGCAACATGAAAGTGGCGAAAGGAACCTTTTTCTCCTCTGAGCATCCAAAGACATCAAATATCTTAGTGATCTGGTTTATCCACGTCTTTGCCGTAATTGGTTCTGGCTTTCCCAAAAACTCCGGCGGTCCTAACTCCTTGAACTGCTTAGCGGTGACCATTCGTGAGTTGCCAGTGTTTCCACCTGCATTTTGAACAGTAGTCTTTCTCGTTTGGTTTTGCATGAATTCTAGAAAGTTCCTAAACATACCATCGTTCATCATCTGCTCAGTGGTGTTGTTCACAGGAGGAACATTGCCAGCCTATTGCACATTCTCCTCATTGGTGAGCAAATGTGTCTCCACTGTCTCATTTACTCCACTGTTAACATTTTCAGTCGACATTCTCAAATACTGCCATAAAACAAAGGTTAATTTAACAAATTAACACATTACATAATACCCCTATATTATGACCGACCAACAAATAAGCTAAGGTAGGACACACTAGCGAAGGATTTACTTGTCTCTCCCCTCCTATTTCTATTCCCCAATCTCCGCCAGAGATCATATCCCTAAGCTCTGATACCAACTGTGACGCCCCAAAATAGGTCCAATCCACCCAACCTATTCTGAGTCGCCAAATACATGGTACATAAATAACTACAACTTCATTAATACAATTGTCGTGCAAAATACGACAACACAGAAACTGTGAGTTTAAATATAAATATTGTCTTCTAGACAATATTCACACTCAAATAAAGTCCTCATTACAATTATTGATACACTATTTTACAAAATAACGAGGACTACTAAAACAACTGTCTTGAACCATGACTAAGATAATAGAACAAAAAGGAAAATGGTGAGCTCAACTAGCCCAATAAAAAATATTATGACTAAGATAATGTACAACAAATTATCCTTAGTCTTCAATAGGGGAAAATCTGATAGAATACAATAGATAACAAGTTTTAGATCAACAACTGCAGCGGAAACAACAATTCATTAGAAGAGTTAAGTAGAGAATGAAATCTACTATCATCTATGAATTTAAAAGTTTATCATCGATATTTATCCTTGTAACATCAATCAATATACATCATAAATCAAATATTCATCTTTGCACTACAGGCCAAAGCTATTCACCAGTTGGTCATGTTCATCTAAACATATGTTCATCTTTGTACTACGGGCCAAAGATATTCATCATAAAATCATTCATCTTTGCAATACGGGCCAAAGATATTCAGTTATATCATCATTTATGACTGAGGTTGATGAAAAATATTTTAAAGAAAACGAATCCAGTGAAACAAAAGAATAAATATTAAGGATTCGTATTTTAGTTATTCCATGTCCAAAAATACCTTATAAATAATCATAGTGGAGTAAAATTCAAGAATGATCAAAACATGGATATAATCAAAGCTAGTATCCAGAATAAATATTTTGGACAAAAAGAAAAAAATTTTATTTTTCGGTGAATATTGCCGTATTCGTGAATAGTGTCGTATACGTGAATAGTGCCGTATATGTGAATAGTAACTCCGACACTAAAAGATAGAAATTTCACAAAAAATATCATCATGCTTCGTGAATAGTAACTCATGAATAGTAACTCGTGATAGTAACTTATGAATAGTAACTCATAAATAGTAACTCCGACATGAAAAAGTTTCAAATTTGATAAAAAGTTTCAACCAATATTTGGGCAGAATGATATTGAAGAAATAATATCACTTACGAAGAAAATAAAATCTCTTACCTCGCAAAAATAGTACTTCTAACTGGAATACTGGATATAGTGCTGAAAGAACTTGAACCGTATAGCAACACTCAAAGTACCAAAATACTCACAAGAATACGCTCGATAATTTAGAGAGAGAAAACTTTAGTTTCTGGTGTGATTTTCAATTCTAACCTAAGCACCCTATTTATAGGAAAATGCTTAGAACACCAAAGTAGAAAATTTAATAAAATAATAATATATTTATATAAATTTCTTACGTACACCAAGAATCTGAATTCAGCAACTTAACACATGTTTAATGAGGCCCAAAAATTAAAAAAAACATTTTTCTTAAACAAAATAATTAAAACTTCCAAAAATTAATTATTTCAAAACTTCAATAATTCATAATAAATAGCCATTTTGTCAGAAAAATTCAAACCTCATGCCTATTCCATAGGAAATTCCATTATCTACAACTTTGCAGAAGAAAGTATTTCCAAATTCCAAACAGAAATTGACCGAAATCCACAAACGGACGATTTTACAGGCTATAATCAAATTTAACTCAGGAAATGGGATCCACCGACACACAAAACATGTGTTAATCATTTAATGCAACAAAAATACATTTCTTCCTCATATACTCATATATCCCACATTCATTGTAAAAATATCACCATTATTATATAATATAATAAAATATTATTTTATCAGAAAAAATAAAATATAAATTTTTAACAATTGTCACTTTAAAATTTTCTCCATATATATCCACATAAAATCAATATTTTCCTCATCATATAAATCAATAATTAATTATTCACAAATAATATTACAGAACCACAGTACTGGCAACCAGGCCGTTCCTAGGAAAGAGGGGGGCTTTCCAATAAGAATTTCTCCTTACTGGCGCGCAATTAGGTGACCAAACCGCTCCTTAGACAGAACTTTCTAGACATTGCCAATAATGTTATCTAATAATATTATTCAGATAATATGAATTATTGCTTCGATAATGGAAAATATTGTGTAGTGACAATTATTAAAACAACAGTAATATAGAATATCAATGGAACAATTATTGAATCAATAAAATAAAATATTGAACAGTAATTACTGTAACAATTATTGAGTAGTGCCTTCTTACGTAAAAATCAATAATTGGTGCAATACCGTGTGCTACTGTGCAACAACGCGTTTTACTGTGTTTTAACCACCGGATATTCCAACAGTATTAATGGTAATAACTACGCCGTTATTTGTAAACAACTTATACTTGCATTTTCTTCATCCAATCGCTTTCCGTTATGGGGCCCACACAAGGCTGCGCCGTCGTACGAATATTCCTTGACAGTAAGAATATTTCACGACCAAACGAATATTCGCTGACAACAATGAATATTTTATAACCACTTGCTTATTTAAAATATTTGCGCATTTTACCCATAACTAACCACACTAATCAAATCAACTCTTACTATTTCAAAATGATAAATAGAGAAATTAAATCTTTATTTATAAAAAGTCGTGGTCTTACAATATTTGTATTAAAACTCACAGTATATGTTTATTCGTATTTTACACGACTGTTGTATAATTAAGTTGTATTTGAATTTTGTACCATGTATTTGGCGACTCAAGATGGGTGATGTATACCTATTTTGGGGGCGTCACATTTAATGCTCAGGTTAGGAGGATGATTTTTTTTACTGTTCTGGTTGTTCATTAAAGTCTAACTTCAATCATTTGTTTCTTTGGTTCTTGTTCAGGAAAGTCTATTTTGACTTCTGAAGTAGATGTATGGATATATCAATATCTGCTTCTGCAAGACCGTCTGATTTGTCTTTTAAAGTAGACGGGTTTTTAGGCTGTCTGGGTGCTACTATTCTCTCAAAGTAAAGTACTTAATTTTCACCTCCTTTTTGATGACCTTAAGACGTCTACAAAATAAATAAAAAGTCTCTTACCTTTTTGGTACCCAAATCTTCTTGGGTCCATTTGGATTAGTAGCATATAAATCACATTTCTTTACCCAAATTTGTTTTATTATAATTTTATTACAATTAGAATCAAGATGACCCTTAAAACCACATTTTTACAATTAACAAATGGTGAACAATACAGTGGCTTAAACCTTGGTTTACTATTAATCATTCTAATATTATTATTAGTTGTATTTTACACTTTTTAATAGGATTATACCCAATTCATTACTTATCAATGCTAGATCTTTGAGCACCTAACATTATATTTAAATTTTCTTCTCCTTGTACAAATTTTGCAAGGTCATTACTATTTCTGCATTTGTTACATTATCATCATGTTGCACATTCATCATTTTTTCATCATTAAAAGCATCTATGCATGCATCTCTCATTTTCAAATTCTCTTTTAAAACTTCATTTTCATTTTTGAGATATTCATTTTCTTTTTTGTCTTCAATAAGTGACTCAAATTCATTCATTAGTTCATTTATGCAATTCTTTAAATAGGTAGTTTTCTTTTTCAGTTTTTAGTTTTTATTTTTTAAAGCAAGATAATCAGACATAGTTATCTTAAGAGCTTCATTAAAATGAAAATTGTTTACCATAAGTTGATCATCATCTTCTAGTCTCATGAAACAGAGTTATGCAATTTCTTTTCCTTGTTCTGTTTTGGACTTACTTATTGGAATTGAGCTACCTTTTTTATTCTTCTTTTGTTTCTTCCTTTGGAGTAGTCACTCGAGTTTTTAGATGGGTTAAATATTTTCTAAGTCACTGTACTTTATGTCAACTTACAAATGGATCACTGAATTTTTTTTCTTACAGTCAACTCATTGAAATACATTTTACTAACAAAACGTTAGTAATTCCGTTAACAACTTTGACTTTAGACGGAATTGGACAAATAAACTGCTGAGTTGTCCAAAAAAAGCTGATATGGCGTCTTTGTGTGATGTGGCGGTAATTATGTGGATTTGGAGGAAATTTTTTATGAAAAAAATATTTTAAAGTATAATATAAATTTAAAAAGTGTGCCAAAAAAAAGAAAATAAATAAAAAATATATTTAATTATTTTTGTAATTAATATCAAATAAAAATATTCTAAAATTAAAAATCTTTTCAAATTCGGGCATTAAAATTATAACTGAGTCAATTTGGTGATAATATTTTTTAACGTACTCTTTTGTAAAAATCCAAAAATATTCTAATTAACCAAAAAACATTTTACTAACGTGCTCTTTTGTAAAAATGATTATTTATTAATAAAAATAACAAAAACAATTTATTAACAAAAACTGTGCTCTTTTTAATAAAAATTATTATTGGAGTAAAAAATAACAAAAGCTGTTTATTAACATGCTCTTTTGTAAAAACCAAACAAAAGAGCACAACTTTTGTTAATAAACTATTGTTGTTATTTTTATTAATAAATAATAATTTTTATTAAAAAGAGCACAATTTTTGTTAATAAACTGTTTTTGTTATTTTTATTAATAAATAATCATTTTTACAAAAGAGCATGTTAATAAACTGTTTTTGTTATTTTTACTCCAATAATCATTTTTATTAAAAAGAGCACAGTTTTATAATAGTAATAATAATGATTATTATTATAATTATTATTTTTATAATTATTATTGTTATTATTCTTGTTGTTTTTATTATTATTGTCTAATACAAAACAACCCTTAATTGTTCGAAGTGATACAACATTATTCTATTAGCAGATCTAATTTAGTTATAAATATTAATCCTTGCAAAATGATCACAAGTAGGCCTTGTAGCTTAGGTGATCATTGGGCCAAAATTCCATACTAGAGATTCTGAGTTCAAATCCAAGCAACTACATATTATTGGAAAATAAATTTAAAAATGCCCACATCAGCTCGTCCACATGTATAATAAAATTAAAAGTGTCCACGTCAGATATGCCATTTAGGCGCCACGTAAGCAAGTCAACGCACATGTGGCGCCTGAGGTTCAAAGTCCAAATTTTTAATAAAAAAGGGCTCAATTTGCGTTGACCAAAAGAAAATGGCTCAATACCCAAAACCCCTAAAGTTCAGTGGTCGACTTTGCATTTTACCCGTTAATAAACTGGTTTTGTTATTTTTTACACCAATAATCATTTTTATTAAAAAGAGCACAATTTTTGTTAATAAATTGTTTTTGTTATTTTTATTAATAAATAATCATTTTTACAAAAGAGCACGTTAATAAAATGTTGTTTGGTTAATTCGCATATTTTTAAATTTTTACAAAAGAGCACGTTAAAAAAAATTATCACCAAATTGACTTAGTTATAATTTTAATGCCCGAATTTGAAAAGATTTTTAATTTTAGAAGATTTTTAATTTTAAAATATTTTTATTTGATATTAATTACAAAAATAATTAAATATATTATTTTTTTATTTTTTTATATTTTGGCACACTTTTTAAATTTATATTATACTTTAAAATATTTTTTTCATTTTCTTTATAAAAAATTCCCTCCAAATCCACATAATCACCGCCACGTCACATAAGGACGCCAAATCAGCTTTTTTTGGACAACTCAACAGCTTATTTGTCCAATTTTGTCTAAGGTCAAAATAGTTAACGGAATTACTAACGTTTTGTTAGTAAAATGTAGTTCAGTGAGTTGACTGTAAGAAAAATAAGTTCAGTGACTCATTTGTAAGTTGACATAAAGTACAGTGACTTAGAAAATATTTAACCCGTTTCTAGATAGCATTTCAACTTCTTTATCGAAATATGCGTTTTGATCAGTATAACTGCTCTTAGCTTGAAGTGTCAATGTCTTCTTTATTGGTTTCTCCTCTTCTTCATCATATCTTTTGAGTTGGTTCTCAAACTCTTCAACAGGGTCGGCCCTGAGTTTTGAAGGACCTAAAACGGACAACAAAAAATGGGCCTTTTGCGAATTACTATTAAGATAGGCATAAAAAACGAAGACCTTTTTCTAAACAAAAGAGCATCAATACAAAAGAATACCAAATATAATAATTGACTATTTCAATACTTCCAAAGCATCATTTAGATATCACATTAATTATCACTAAGTCAAAAAAATAATCAGTTCAAATACATCACTTGAATTTTATCCTTCTTGCAGTTTTAGCAGCAAAAGTATTAATAATATCCGCATAATCAATCTTATCCATCATCTCATGTTCAATGGATAGGATGGATAATACATTCAACCTTTCTTGTGACATAGTTGAGCGGAGGTAGTTCTTAATTAACTTCAACTTCGAAAAGAGATTAAATTTTTCACTTGATTCATAAAAGCATAAACAAATCCATAGTAGCATAAACAAATCTACTCAATCAGTCATTAAACCCAATTAAATTAAACAATGCTTCTAAATCTCATAAACAAAACAATTAATTTCAAAACCCTTAAAAATAGAATTAATACCTGAAATTAAACAGTGATGAAGGACTGAAGGAGACGAAGTCCGCTGAAAAAGCTCAATTGATTATTTGCTTTTCAGATTGATTGATTTGTGTGAAGGAGATGAACTATTTGTGTGAAGGAGTCTAGGAGACAAACTATTTGTGTGAACTGTGAAGGAGACTATTTATAATTCAGATGAAGGAGACGAACTAAGCACACCAGCACTCAGTCATTCACAGTCTCACAGATTGATTATTTGTTTTAATATTTAAGTATTCTATTTAAGTAATAAAAGGAAGAGGGGGGCCCTAAAAATTTTTAGGCCCAAAACCCGGGCACCTTGGGCTTTAGCCCAGGGCCGGTGCTGCTCTTCAGGTTTACTAAAGAGTGTGAGAGTCTCCATAGTGCTAATTGTTAGTGAGTCTTGGAGGGTGGTGACTTTTGAAGCGAACTATTTTGGCATTATTCTTAATATCTTTCTATTGATTTCCCTTTGATCAATTATCCTCCCAAGCATACTGAGTGAATTCATTAGTTTGAGAAATCTCCTTTAACTTCATTAATTGTTTCATTTTTCTATAATTTGAACAACTCGTACTCTTGCATCAACATGCTAAGTTTCACTTCTTTTACCTTGGACGTTCCTTCATGGCTCATGATGATAGTATCCCAGATTTCATTCGTTGTACTGTAGCCAGAGACCTTGTTGATTTTTGATTGTATCATCCCACTCAATAAGGTATTCATGGCTTTTGAATTGTTGGATGTCATGTATGATTCATTCGCATCCATCTCCATGAGCATTTTAGGGTTGTCATCATCATGCCTTGGAATGACAGGTCCGTTATGGATCTTTGTTAAGATATATCTTCATTCTGAATTTTCAACTAGTGGATTGCCCCTCTTGGAAATTAAGGCGTGCCATAAAATCTTTCCCTACGATCTAGAAAGACACATTAGTAGAGTCAAATCTTTGATACCAAATGAAATTCAGAATGTGTAGGTTGACTAGGCGTATCTAATTTAGTTGATTAACAATGACACTTTTAAAACTATCTACTAACTGAACTATCCAAACGGGTTATCGCATGCCTGCTTAAGTATATTAAACTGATATGCAGAACATACTGATATGCATAAATGATAGAATATAAATTTATTTAGGATAATTTCCATAATTATCTTTTAGATTGATTGACCATATCTTTTGTATAGTTGACTCTCCTAATTTGTAGCAATTCATATCTAGTAATTGTAATGATCCTAGCCTAGAATTATGTTGATCATAGTTGTATATTAGGAACCTTGTTCAAGGCAATACACACGAACAGAATTCCTTTTACTTTCATGGTATCAAAGCCATAGAAAAGCAACCTCTCCTCCCTCTTCTTCTTCTTCTTCTTCTTCTTCTTCTTCATCTTCATTTCTTCTTCTTCATCAATGGCTGAAAAGTTTAATCCCGCCACCACCATAACAAACATCAAAATAGCCATTCCCCTCACACTGGATTACGAGTCTGCCAAATATACTAATTGGAAGACTTTATTCACAATCCATGCTAAAGCCACGCTCACCTACGAGCACATCGTGCCACCACCGGTCGATGATAAGGCGCCTACTTCGGCTGCACTTTTGGCCGAGAAGGCTCATTGGGATCACATTGACAACATTATTCGTCAATGGATTTATGGTACCATCACTGAGGATCTCCTTAACACCATAATTGATCCCGACGACACGGCTGCTGATGCTTGGAACCGTTTGGCACAATTGTTCCAAGATAATAAGATTTCTAGGGCCATCCACCTCGAGACAGAGTTCGTAACCACTAATTTGCGTGACTTTCCTGATGCATAGGCGTTCACTCGCCGCCTCAAGGTGCTGGCCGATCTGTTGGCCAATATCGGCGCCAAGGTCTTTGACCAAAGAATGGTGCTGCGTCTTCTCACTGGCTTGACCGAGGCATAAGACGGTTTTGTGACGGTGGTTCAGAACATGAAACCTTTACCGACATTCGCTCAAGCACGGTCGATGCTGCTTCTGGATGAAACCACCAAGGTCAAACGAGCCAAGCTCGAATCAGATTCGACCTCTGCTCTTTTCATGAATTCCAAAACTGATAATTTAAACAATACTGGACAGCAATAGGAGACGGGTCAGAATAGGTTTTTACACAATAAGGGTAGGAAGCACAATGGCAAAAAACGCGGTGGACACAACCAACGTAACCAGCAGACCCGCGGTGGCCGTGGTGGCGACAATTGCAACCAGCTGTGGCCTCCACAGCAGTAGCAGCAGGCATAGAATTTCCTACCTTGGGGTGAGTGGGTCCCTCAACCATGGGCCACCCCACCGTGTCTTTATCTCACCGCTCCTTGGGGTGTCCGTCCCTAAATGGCGGCAAGGCAGCAGGGTGTCTTGGGTGCTCGTCCTTCTCAATCGTTCTACACCGCAACTCCGACTCCAAGTGTTTATGCTCCCACCGACATTAATCAAGCAATGCACACTCTCTCTTTGAACCAGCCAGAAGAAAATTGGTATATGGACACTAGAGTGACGTCTCATATGACCGCTAATCTAGGTACTCTCACGCCTTATTTTAATTTGAGCAAAACTAATGGAATAATTGTTGGTAACGGTAGTATGATTCCAATTCGTGGTTATGGTAATACCTCCCTTACCAAAACAGATCCACCATTACACCTCAAAAATGTTTTACATGTTCCTAACCTGATTAAAAACCTTATTTCGGTACGTAAATTTACTAACAATAATATTGTTTCCGTTGAATTTGACCCATTTGGATTTTCTATGAAGGACCTACAGACGGGGAGCAACCTTCTGAGATGTGAGAGCACGGGAGAGCTCTACCCTTTCACCACTAAAAATCGGGATATTTCATCTTCAGCACCTTCTGCTTTTGCAATCATTTCTCCTAGTATTTGGCACTCCCGTCTAGGTCATCCGGGAGATACAATTTTTAATACTCTTTGCAAAAACAATTTTATTAATTGTAATAAAGCCCGAAACTTTCGTTGTTCATCTTGTCCCCTTGGGAAGTCTGTTAAATTGTCTTTTTATGATTCTTTATATTTCACTACTATGCCTTTTGATATTGTTCATAGCGATTTATGGACGTCACCTATTCTTAGCTCATCCGGCCATCGTTATTATGCATTATTTCTTGATGATTATATTAATTTTTTGTGGAATTTTCCTTTGTCTAACAAATCACAGGTTCACAAAATTTTTCTTTCTTTTCTAACATTCATAAAAACTCAATTTGAAAGAGAAATAAAATCATTTCAGTGTGATCATGTTCGTGAGTACGATAATGGCCCCTTTCATAAATTTTGTGAACACAATGGCATGTCATTCCGTTTTTCGTGTCCTCACACTTCTCCTCAAAACGGAAAAGCAGAACGAAAAATAAAATCCATAAATAATATTGTCCGTACTCTGCTTGCACATTCATCTATGCCTCCCTCCTTTTGGCACCATGCTCTACAAATGGCTACCTACCTTCTAAACATCCTTCCCACAAAGGTTTTAGGCTACAAATCTCCTACTCAAATTCTTTATCAAACGAATCCTTCCTATTCTCATCTTCGGATGTTTATGCTTCCCACTCTTTCCATCCACCAAAATTAATAAATTCCAAGCTCGTTCAACTCCGTGTGTCTTTTTAGGATATCCTTCCAATCATAGGGGGTACAAGTGTTATGATTTGTCAACTCGAAAAATTATCATTTCACGTCATGTGCATTTTGATGAAACTCAATTTCCATTTTCAACAATCCATACTCCAAATAATCATACATATAATTTTTTAGTGGATGATTTGTCTCCCTTGCAAATTCACAACTTGCATCAAAATGACGCCCAAAACCAACACAATCAACTCCCTCAATCTCCTTCTCCGGCCCAGTCTCCTGTGCTCACAATGTCTCCGTTGCAGGCTGCCCTTTCCCCATAAAGAACGCCCTCTTCTTCAAGCCCAACAATCCCCCCTCTGCAGCCCACACCTCACTACCCACCATCAGCCCAACGAATGACTACTCGTAGTCAACATGGCATCTTCATGCCAAATCGAAAAATACCACCATGCCTTAAGTGCCGAAAATCCTAAAATCTCTCCTCTCCCTCGAAACCCGGTGAGTGCACTTAATGACCCGGATTGGAAATCTGCTATGTTAGATGAATATAATGCTCTAATTAAAAATAAGACGTGGGATTTAGTACCTCGTCCATCTCATGTGAATATAATTTGGTCAATGTGGATTTTTCGTCATAAAAAGAAATCTGATGGTTCTTTTGAGAGGCATAAAGCCCGTCTTATAGGTGATGGTCGGTCGCAATGAGAAGGGATTGACTGTGAAGAGACATTTAGGACGGTTGTAAAATCGGCAACTATTCGAACAGTTCTTAGCATTGCATGTTCCAAATCTTGGCCTATTCATCAGCTAGATGTTAAAAATGCATTTTTGCAAGGAAACTTGAATGAGAATGTTTACATGCACCAACCTATGGGGTTTAAAGACCCCACTCGTCCTGATCATGTTTGTTTGTTACGTAAATCTCTTTATGGTCTTAAGCAAACTCCCCGTGACTGGTATCAACGGTTTGCTGATTTTGTTGCCACTATTGTTTTTACTCACAGTAAATCAGATCACTCACTTTTCATTTATTATCGTGGGACTGACATTGCATATATTTTATTGTATGTTGATGACATTATATTCACAGCTTCTTCAGATGCTCTTCAATGTTCTTTTATCTCTCTTCTCAGTGCAAAATTTGCTATGAAAGATCTGGGTCAGTTGAGTTATTTTCTGGGTATTGCTGTCACTCGTACCAAAAATGGCCTTTTTCTCTCTCAACAAAAATATGCCGAAGAGATATTAGAGAGGGTAGGTATGACTGCTTGGAAACCTTGCCTAACACCCGTCACCACTAAGGGGAAGCTAAGTGCAAAATCGGGTGACCCTTATGATAATCCTACGAACTATCGTCGATTGGCTGGTGCTCTGCAATATCTTACTTTCACAAGGCCAGATATTTCTTATGAAGTCCAACAGGTCTTCCTATTTATGCATGCTCCGAAATTTGAACACATGGAGTCTTTGAAACGCATTCTTCGTTATGTACAAGGTATGATTGATTATGGTATGCACTTGTATTCGTCTTCAATTCACTCTATATTGTCATATACAGATGCAGATTGAGGTGGATGTCCTGATACTAGACGGTCCACCTCGGGTTATTGTGTGTTTCTCGGAGATAATCTCATTTCTTGGTCTTCTAAGCGACAACCTACAATATCCAAGTCTAGTGTCGAAGCTGAATATCGGGGTGTCGCTAACGTTGTCTCTAAGTCTTGCTGGATTAGGAATCTTCTTCTTGAACTTCATTGTCCTATCCAAAAGGCAACTTTGGTGTACTGTGATAATATTAGTGCGATATATTTATCCGGGAATCCAGTTTAACATCAGCGCACTAAAGATATTGAAATGGACATCCACTTTGTTCGTGAAAAGGTACAAAAAGGAGAGGTGTGTGTCCTTCATGTCCCGTCTCTTTCTCAGATCGCAGATATTTTTACCAAAGGGCTTCCGCGCGTATTATTTGATGATTTTCGAAACAGTCTCAGCGTTCGCCCACCTGCCGCTAAGACTGGGGGGTGTGATAGAATATAAATTTATTTTAGATAATTTCCATAATTATCTTTTAGATTGATTGACCATAGCTTTTGTATAGTTGACTCTCCTAATTTGTAGCAATTCATATCTTGTAATTGTAATGTTCCTAGCCTAGAATTACGTTGATCATAGTTGTATATTAGGAACCTTGTTCAAGGCAATACACACGAATAGAATTCCTTTTACTTTCAATAAACTTCTTTAAATTATTCAAACAAATCAAAACATGTCTGCTTAGGTATTTATGAAATCCTGTTATGTAGTTGCTTCAGAGATTGTAACTGTGTAGAATTGAATTGAGTTAAGTGCAGAATTAATGCAATGAAAGCAGAATAAACAAAAATCATAACGCCAAGATTTTTTTACGTGGTTCAACCCTTAATCTTTAATCTAATGACTTAATTCACGTCCAATACCAACTGGTATTGGAAACTTTTTTATTAAAATGATATTCAATCAATTACAGAATAACTCTCTGTACAAAATAGCTCTAAACTCTGTTGGACACCACTGCGTCCTTTGCACAACTGCAACCGTTTGCACCACTGCAACCTTTAGAGTTTACTTTGTACACGTCTATCCACCACTGGATCACACAAGCCAAACTAGGCATGTTTAAAAATTTTAATATGAACGCATATGATTACAATATATCTATGTATTTCTAACATAAGAAATTAAGAACAAGGCAAAAGTAATCTGCTAGAAACTTTTTCTTTAAAGCTCTTTGTTCTTTTATATATTCGTTGGCTTGTAACTTTTGCTGAGAATGGAATATATAGAGAGAAGAAAGCATAGCAGGAAACCACCTTCCACAATTTCTGAATCCCATAGAAAGATATGAACATAACAAAAAAGGAAGGGATTTAAAATTGAAACAAAACTGCAAGAATCAAGGGATAGTTTACTTGGGAGAATTAGAAGCATGGATCTTTGACTTAGGGAAACAAGGCTGAGATTTTTCACAATTGATTTTGTTTCTAAAAGAAGCTTACAAGGTTTTTGAATTTGAATTATCAGCTCTTTGAAATACGGAATTGACTTGGTTTTCAAAAATATATTTCCAACTTTTGAAATTGAATTTTCAACTCTTTGAAATAAGAAATAAAACTGAATTGATTTGGCTTCCAAAAATAATACCTCTTTAAAAGATTTGAATTTTAAGCACATGAAACCTTCTTTTATAAAATAATTTTCAGTAAAATAAATTGCCTTGAAATTAATTAATCAAGCTAGAAATCCTTACATTTGATTTTCTAGGTGAAGTCCTAGGGACCTAGCCATTTGGTGTCTCTAAACAACATTTCTTCATGAAGACTCACTCTTGAAACATGCATAATTAGTCCATAACTTGAAAATCACAAAATATATATCTTCATACAAAATATATATTGTCATCATTAAAATAAAACTCATAAATCAACAATTAGCTTAATTTATTGGCAAAATAAATATCTTATTTTTATTGACAACAATAAAAAATAAAATTAGCTTTTTATTTTTGCATGTGCAATGCTAATTTTTTGTCCTTGCTTTTCTTAAAAGTGTAATGCAAATATGTTTAGGTAAAATGTGTATTACAAAATTTTAATTTTGTATAATTGAAACTTGAAATTTTTAATAGGAAAAAAATGGTATTAAAACTTTTTGGAGCCTTCTTAATTATATGTTTCCTTATTTTAACATTGTTTTATGAAAATATTCAATTTCTGAAAATGTAGATACCAAGAATTGAATTTAAATTGTTTTCTTTTATCTTCTATATTTATTTATGAATTTTCGTATAAAGTTAAAAAATGATATATAAAATCCTCATATAATTCCTACGTATCGATAAACTTTACAATTTTAATTAATTTGACATAAATTTATCACAATATATAATATTTATTGTTTATTCAACCCCAAACTCGTCAATAGTGGTATGATTCCTTTTCCTTTAAAATTCAAACAGTGATCCACATGCATCACACAAAACAGCCCAAACATACATCAAGATTAAATAAAACTAGTGCAAACTTTCAGAAGAAAATAAATCGCACCATCATCTTTTGAATAGGAATTAGTTCGATCAAAATATGCAAAGCAAAGTTAGAAGGGTAGTTCCAAAGTTATCTCAGAACAACTGCTGCATTTCTTAGGGCCAGATAACTATGAACGTACTCCTTAGGAAGCGATCTAATGAGCTTGAAGACATCTGTATTAGCATAACGGAGGTTTGTCCTTGGATCTGCCTGAAGTATAATACAATAATTTTGTCATGTATTGATTGATGACATGGAATAAGTAAAATAAATAGTTTCTAAAATAAACATTACAATGCATGCACGTTGAGAGTGGTTACACTAAAATGTACCATTGGAATTGTTACAAAATGACCTGATTTATCACCCAAGTTGCAATAATTTTGACCTTGTTTCTTTATCCAGCTTGAATCCTGCCAATTCGGGCTCCTTGCAGACCTCTCTAAACTTGGCCAGCCTCTCAGAATCCACATAAAGTTTAATCAATTCGCTGTATATGCCAAATGTTGGATGGAAACCTGCCTCCTTAAGCTTAGAAAAGTATCTTGCAGCTCGTGCAATATCATTTAAAGCAACAAAAAGCCTAATTACTACACGATATGCTGGAAGATCAAAAAGACAACTTGAAGCTTCCATTTCCCAGACCACAGCCAACGCCTCTCTATACTTTTCCTCAGAATAACGACTATGAATTAGAGTAGTGTACATTAATACACTTGTCTCACCCCCAGACTGTTTGAACCAATTAAATAAACTCTCAACAATTTCAAATTTCTTAAGCCTTATACATATTTTCATAACCGCAGTACAATCTTGTTGTGTTAAATTCAGCTTTTCTCTTTCTCCTAACTCGTCTAGTAACACTGATACAAGCACATACTTATCCGGATTCTTCCCAAGTTCTAATATTAGCTTAGCATAAATGCCGGCATCTAACACTCTATTACTAACCCTGGCATTTGAAAGAAGCTTCCAAGCAAGCTTCAAGTTTCCCCCTCTAATTAAACCCCTCAGCATCGCCTCATATACATTTTTGCTAGCCAAACTAATGAAATTTTCAAGATTGAATGGCATCCTCAATTCCCTGGTTCTTGCCAAGACTTCAACAATTGATGAAAGAATACGGTCATCTGGAAATAATAGGGATTGCTTTTGAGCCCAACAAAATATCTGTAGAGCTCTGTCAGGAAGATCCATGTGACCCAACTCCCAGATTGTTAACGATAAAGACCCTTTGCGAAGAAACCGAGCATACTCATCAAGAACTGTGGAGGCAACTTTACAGAAGAAAGTTTTTCCAAATTCCAAACAGAAATTGACCGAAATCCATAAACGGGCGATTTTACAGGCTATAATCAAATTTCAGTCAAGAAATGGGTCCACCAACATGTTTAACATGTTTTAAACAACTTTTACAACAAAAATACTCTTCCTCCTCATATACTCATATATCCCACATTCATTGTAAAAATATCACCATTATTATATTATTAAAATATGATAATAAATTATTTTATCAGAAAAGATAAAATATAATTTTTTTTAACAATTGTCACTTTAAAAATTTTCTCCATCTATATTCACATAAAATCAATATTTTCCTCATCATATAAATCAATAATTAATTATTCATAAATAATATTATAGAATCACAGTACTGGCAACCAGGCCGTTCCCAAGAAAGAGGGCTTTCCAATAAGAATTTCTCCTAACTAGCTCGCAATTAGGTGACCAAACCTCTCCTCAGACAGAACTTTCTAGACATTGTCAATAATATTATCTAATAATATTATTCAGATAATATGAACTATTGCTCCGATAATAAAAAATACTGTGTAGTGACAATTATTGAAACAACAGTAATATAAAAAAAATCAACACAACAATTATTGAATCAATAAAATAAAATACTGAACAGTAATTACTGTAACAATTATTGAGTAGTGCCTTCTTACGTAAGAATCAATAATTGGTGCAATACCGTGTGCTACTGTGCAACAACGCGTATTACTGTGTTTTAACCACCGGGTATTCCAACAATATTAACGGTAACAACTGCGTCGTTATTTATAAATAACTTATACTTGTCGTTTTCTTCATCCAATAGTTTTCCGTTATGGACCCACACAAGGCTGCGCCGTCATACGAATATTCCCTGACAGTAAGAATATTTCACGACCAAACGAATATTCCCCGATAACAATGAATATTTTATAACCACTTGCTTATTTAAAATATTTGCGCATTTTACCCATAACCAACCACATCAAATCAACCCTTACAATTTCAAAATAATAAATAGAGGAAATTAAATCTTTATTTATAAAAAGTTGGGGCCTTACAACCTCCCCTCCTTATGAAATTTCGTCTTCGAAATTGACATGCGTATGACATGCTCCTTCCCATCCAAGATCTTGACTGGTACCTTCTCGTACGTTAAATCTTCTGTTATCTCATCTAGTTTTAACTCAATAATGTGGTTTGGGTCGTCCACATATTTACGTAACATCGATACGCGAAAAACATTATGAACACGCGTCATACTTGGCGGTAAAATGTGTCTATAGGCCATAGTTCCTATTCGATCGAGGATTTCAAATGGACTAATAAATCAAAGGTTTGAGCTTTCCTCACATCGCCAATTCTCGCTTTTGGAATAACGACTTCTTGCATCTTCTTCTTCATATTCATCAACTCCAACTCTGTAGCTTGAGCAACTTTAAATTTATCGATTAAAGTCGATTCTAATCGTATATTTGTTATCTTCATCCAGGTTCTTGGAATCTTTAACTCTGTCTCCATCTTCTGTAAGTCATACGAAATGGGTCTTTGTGTTAACAATATCGCACTCGTAAACGCATACGATCTTTTACTCAACGCGTCAGCTACCATGTTCTTTTTTCTAGGATGGTATGGTCAGAACATGTACCAAAATGAGTCTCCTCTTGAGTTCTTCGAAGCTCTTCCCACATTCCTTGCTCCATTCGAATTTTGTATCACTATGAGTCAACTGAGTTAATGGAGTAGCGATTCGAGAAAATCTTTCCACAAAATCTTTGATAATAACCAGCTAAGCATAGAAAGCTACGTATTTCGATTACTGACTTAAGTTGCTCTCAACTGTGACTCATATCCCAATCTTGGATAACACGTCACAATGACACCTATCAGTTTACTACCGCACGAATATGGCGTCCCCTACGGAGAGTCTGGCTTCGGTGCATTCCACAAAAGAAGTCACCAGATAAAGGCTCGGTTATCAACTTCTATAGTTGGGTTTTTAACTCCTGAAGTTAAATAGGAACCATTCGATATGAGATTTTAGAAATGGATTTTGTACCGGATTCAAAGATGATACAAAATTCAATATCACGCTCTGGAGGTAGGCCAAGAAATTCTTCAGGAAATACGTTAGGGATTTTACCAACAACAGAAATATCATTCAAATCTGACGTATTTTTGTTCAAGTCCATGACATGGGCTAAGAAATCTTGACATCCATTAATGGCTTTATGGCTTGATATTAAAGAGTTTGACTTCAATGGTTTGGTTGCTTGAATTCGAATAACAGGTTGGTTAGGAATATGAAAACTAACAACTTTACAAAAACAATCAATTTTGGCATGATGAGTAGTTAATCAATCAATCCCTAAAATCACGTCAAATGCAAGTATCTTTAAAGAGATAAGGTCAACAAGTAATGTGATGGTGCCAACTTGGATCAAGCAAGATTTATAAACAGTGGATGTAATGAAAGTTTCTCCTAACGGAGTTTCAACAAATAAGTCAAAGTCTAATTTTCTCCAGAGTCAAGTCTAAACGTTGAGTATAAGCAGGAGAGATAAATGAATGGGTAGAACCGGTATCTAATAAGGTTTAAACTTCGTAAGAATTTATAATTAACTAAACCGTGCTAACTTCGTTTGGGTTACTCGCTTTTTGAGAAGTCACGAAAAACGCTCTTCCAAGAACCGATGACTTTGACTAGTCTGGGACAGCCTTTTGAGTCACCATCCCCGCTGGACTGGGTTTCGCTACCGTACAATCTCGAGCGATATGACCTTCTTTTCCATAATTATAACATATCTTGGAAGGTTGTGAACAGTTTGGACTTATGTGTCCCTCTTCTCTGCATCTGTAGCATCTAACTGGCGGTCTTTCTCATCCTCTAAAATTCGTTGCTGGTGTTGGTGCCGACGTCTTCCCGTCATTGTTGAATCTTCTCTTTTTGAAATTTTCACTTGAGTTATTTCTTCTATTATCTTGGCCATGATTACCACCGAAGTGGTTACCATTTCTGGCATGATAATTTCCTCCACGATGGTTATCATTGTTCCGATGAGCGTTACCACCGGTACGATTATCATCGAGTTGTTGGTCATTATTTTTTAGTTGAGTTGACTCATTATCGCGCTCCAATAACTGAGCCCTATTCACAACATCTGAATATAAACAAAGTTTGTGAGAAATGAGGCATTGACGTATTTTGGGTTTCAAACCTCGCAGAAACATTCGCGTCATTCTCTCCTCATTATCAACCAAATGGGATGCAAATCGGGACAACTCGGCAAACTTAGCTTCGTACTGCGACACGTTCATATTATTTTTCTCCAGCTTGATGAACTCTACCTCCTTCATATGGCGAATACTTTCAGGAAAGTATTTTTCGTTGAACAATTCTTGGAAATTCTCCCAAGACATCTTCAGTGTGGTAGGCTAAGTACGCTTTACGGATTTCAACCAATAATCTTCCTCTCCTCGTAACATGAAAGTGGCGAAAGGAACCTTTTGCTCCCCTAAGTATCCCAAGACATCAAATATCTTAGTGATCTGCTTTATCCACGTCTCTGCCGTAAGTGGTTCTGGCTTTCACAAAAACTCTGGCAGTCCTAACTCCTTGAACTGCTTAGTGGTTACCATCCCTGAGTTGCCAGTGTTTCCACCTGCATTTTGAACAGTAGTCTTTCTCGTTTGGTTTTGCATGAATTCTAAAAAGTTCCTAAACATGCCATCGTTCGTCATCTGCTCAGTGGTGTTGTTCACAGGAGGAACATTGTCAGCCTGTTGCACGTTCTCATCGTTGGTGAGCAAAGGTGTCTCCACGGTCTCATTTACTCCACTGTTAACATTCTCAGTCAACATTCTTAAATACTGCCATAAAATAAGGGTTAATAAAACAAATTAACAAATCACATAATACCTCTATATTATGATCGACCAACAAATAAGCTTAGGTAGGACACACTAGCGAAGGATTTACTCGTCTCTCCCCTCCTAGTTCTATTCCCCGATCTCCGCCAGAGACCATATCCCTAAGCTCTGATACCAACTGTGACGCCCCCAAAATAGGTATACATCACCCATTCTGATTCGCCAAATACATGGTACAGAAACAACTACAACTTCATTAATACAATTTTCGTGCAAAATACAACAACACATAAACTGTGAGTTTAAATACAAATATTATCTTCTAGACAATATCCAAACTCAAATAAGTCCTCATTACATTTATTAATACACTAATTTACAAAATAGTGAGGACTACTAAAATAACTGTCTTGAACCATTACTCCACACCCCGACTAGTTCTCGCTATATTCTCGTCTCCTGAGAAGAAAAATGGAACAAAAAGGAAAAGGGTGAGCTCAACTAGCCCAATAAAGAATATTATGACTAAGATAATATAGAACAAATTATCGTTAGTCCTCAACAGGGAAAAATCTAATAGAATACAATAGACAACCATTTTTAAATCAATCTTCGCAGCGGAAATAATAATTCATTAGAAGAGTTAAGTAGAGAATGCAAACTACTATCTTCTATATATGAATTTAAAAGTTCATCGTCGATATTTTATCCCTCTAACATCAATCAATATATATCTGGAATCAAATATTCATCTTTGCACTACAGGCCAAAGATATTCATCAGTTGGTCATGTTTATCTAAACACCTGTTCATCTTTGCACTACGACCAAAGATATTAATTAGTCGGTCATGTTCATCTCAACACCTGTTCATCTTTGCACTACGGGCCAAAGATATTCATCAAAAAATCATTCATCTTTGCACTACAGGCCAAAGATATTCAGTAATATCATCATTTAGGACTGAGGGTGATGAAAAATATTTTAAAGAAAACGAATCCAGTGAAACAAAAGAACAAGTATTAAGGATTCGTACTTTAAATAATCCAAATTCAAAAATACTTCATAAATAATCAGATTGGAGTAAAATTCAAGAATGAAGATCAAAACATAGATCCAATCAAAGATATGAATCATAACAGACAATCTTGGACACAGAAAAGAAAATTTTATTTTTCTGTGAATAATGTCGTATTCGTGAATAGTGCCGTATACGTGAATAATAACTCCGACACCAAAAGATAGAAATTTCATAAAAAACATCATCATGCTTCGTGAATAGTAACTCGTGAATAGTAACTCATGAATAGTAACCCCGACATAAAAAAGTTCCAAATTTGATAAAAATTTCTAACCAATATTTTGGCATAATGATATTGAAGAAATAATATCATTTACGAATAAAATAACATCCCTTACCTCAAAAAGAATAGTACTTCTGACTGGAATACTGGATATAGTGCTAAAAGATTTGCACCGTATAGCAATACTCAAAGTACTAAAATACTTACAAATACGCTCGATATTATAGAGAGAGAAAGAGAGAGAAATTTTTAGTTTCTGGTGTGATTTTCAATTCTAACCTAAGCACCCTATTTATAGGAAAATGCTTAGAACACCAAAGCAGAAAATTTAATATAATATTAATATTTAAAAAAAAATTCCTACGCCTACTTTAAAAATTTGATTTCAGGCATTTGCAACACATGGGGGGGGGGGGGGGTAACCAAAACAATAAAAACGATTTTCTAACTATAAATATTTTAAACTTCCAAATATCAATTATTCTGGAACCTCAGAACTTCAATAATTCATAATAAATAGCCCTTTTATCAGAAAATTCGAATCTTGCAAACTGTTATAGGAAATTCAATTCTCTACAACTTTGCAGAAGAAAGTTTTTCCAAATTCCAAACAGAAATTGACCGAAATCCATAAACGGGCGATTTTACAGGCTATAATCAAATTTCAGTCAAGAAATGGGTCCACCAACATGTTTAACATGTTTTAAACAAATTTTACAACAAAAATACTCTTCCTCCTCATATACTCATATATCCCACATTCATTATAAAAATATCACCATTATTATATTATTAAAATATGATAATAAATTATTTTATCAGAAAAGATAAAATATCATTTTTTTAACAATTGTCACTTTAAAAATTTTCTCCATCTATATCCACATAAAATTAATATTTCCATCATCATATAAATCAATAATTAATTATTCACAAATAAAATTACAGAATCACATTACTGGCAACCAGGCCTTTCCCAGGAAAGAGGGGGATTTCCAATAAGGATTTCTCCTTACTGGCGCGCAATTAGGTGACCAAACCTCTCCTTAGACAGAACTTTCTAGACATTGCCAATAATATTATCTAATATTCAGATAATATGAATTATTGCTCTGATAATGAAAAATACTGTGTAGTGATAATTATTGAAACAACGGTAATATAAAAAAAATCAACGCAACAATTATTGAATCAATAAAAAAAAATACTGAACAGTAATTACTGTAACAATTATTGAGTAGTGCCTTCTTACGTAAGAATCAATAATTGATGTAATACCGTGTGCTACTGTACAACAATGCGTATTACTGTGTTTTAACTACCGGCTATTCCAATAGTATTAACGGTAACAACTGCGCCGTTATTTATAAACAACTTATACTTGTCATTTTTTTCATCAAATCGCTTTCCGTTAAGGGCCCACACAAGGCTGCACCGTCGTACGAATATTTTCCGACAGTAAGAATATTCCACGATTAAACGAATATTCCCATACAACAATGAATATTTTATAACCACTTGCTTATTTAAAATATTTGCGCATTTTACCCATAACCAACCACATTAAATCAACCCTTACAATTTCAAAATAATAAATAGAGGAAATTAAATCTTTATTTATAAAGAGTCGGGGCCTTACATTATATCCCAAAAATTTGATTTGAATTATTAATTATGACAGTTATTTCTCCTTGATTTTAGGTTTCCTTATTTAATGTGAATTTGAATTTGCTACACTCTTTTTGTAATTATTTTTTGAATACACTAATGGTGTAATTATTTTGTTGATCCACTAATTGTGTAATTACTTTTTAATTGTTGTATATTTCTGTAAAGAACCCTTAAAAATTCAATAATAATATATAGAAAATTGTTAAATCCACAACAAAAAATATTATTTTCACAATAAAAATATCGTTATAGATCCTATAGCAACGATTTTTACCCTCGTTATACATCTACAACGACACTTTTGTTGGAGAAATAACAAAAAGTGTTGTGAATTTAACAATTTTCTAATATATATTGTAAATATTATGTGTCAATTTTTTGATTACATGTAATATGCATTATCCACAATTTTTTAGGGATATATAATTCTTAATTGCTATTAAAGAGTCCTACTAGGCCAAGAGTATTTACAATAGTTTTCTTTATTTCTATCACTATTCTGCAGTGTCATTGAGTCCTTATGCAGGATAAGGATTCAATTTTTTCACTATGTACCCAACAGTTTCTTTATATTGATTCCTTAAATAATGAAATTTAAGAGTTAAAAGTTAAAATATTAAAGTTCCAACAGTCAAAACATGTTTTAACCGTTGTAACTATTTGATATTTGTATTGGTTTTATGCGTTAAAGCTTATGATAGATGTAATATACTACAAATTCTTGTTTTTAATTATAAAATCGCTATTAATTTATTAATCTTTTTTGAAGTAAGTATGTGATATTTTTAAATTTAATATAAATTTAATCAATACATATTGGAATTTATTTAGAAAAAAAATACTATTACTTATAAAATTTATTAATTTTTCAATTCTTAGCAAAATTATTAAGTTTGAGAATGCATCAAATTAACTTATAAAAATTAATAATAATCTTATAATTTATAAAAGAGAGAGTATAATCTATCAATTGTATTCAACTGTAAAATAACTTTTATTTTATTTTAAATTTTAAGTAATTTATGAAGTGAGTATTGAATGGATTGTAGCTACAAATGTACATAAGATCAATATTAACTTTTAAAAAGTTAATTTGTGCTATTTTTAAATTTAAATTTAATATGATTCAATTAATTTAAATTTTGAAAATAATAAATTTTATAATTAATAGTACTTTTATAATATTTATAATTATATGGACATAAATTAAATAAATTACATCAATTTTAAATTTGAATACGTTTGAAATTAATTTTTTAAAATAAGTTGATATTAATTTTATAATTTGAAAATGAAGTAGTAAAAAATTCATGTGATAATAATGTCAAGATGTGTATGATCGATGAGTTGTCCACTTTAATGAGGGTGTGAAATGTCATTTTGCATATATAGAGAACTGTCTTTTGACTCTCTCACTCTGGGGAGTAAAATCCTATATAGAGATTAAAATAGAGAGTTAAATAAAAATAAAGAAACTATTGAATAATGATTTGTCATAGACTAGCGTCTCAATTCTGTTCTGTCTAAACAACAGGAGTATAAAAAGACAGTTTTTTTTGAATAAACTCAAAAAAGTGCGCTATTTCAAATTGGATTAAATAATTAATATTTTGGACCAGTACATATAAGTAAATATGATCCAAGAATTCTTCATGACCTAAAAAATGACTGAAAATAAATTAACTTATGATTCAAGATGATTTAATTGACTTTTTCTTAGATCACCTTGATTAAAACTAGGATGAATCTGAATATTAGATAAAGTCAGAAGATGTTAATATCCACTATACATAAGTTCCATTTTAACTAATTCCTTCATTTGTTAAACGCATTAGTAGCTGTTAAGGTCAAAAGTCGTCGATGTGTTAAATTACCAAAGTAGGCAAAATATGGAAATACCGAAAAATTAACTGTCCAAAACTTTGATGGGGCATTTTCGGCCATTTAATTATTAAAATAAATTCCGGCCTTTTGTGACATGAAAATATATGACACACAATAACTCCTATCCAAAGATTAGATTATTCCGACTTATATCGATCATGTTATGACAATTTCAATTTTTAGGTTTTTCCGACGAAAATGGCTATAACTAGAGTCCTATAACTCTGATGGTAACAAAAAAATTGGAAGTTCATGTTAATACGTGTAAGATTCTGCCAAGAGTTGAGAATTTTTGGAGTTGAGCATGGTATAGCTAACTTTCCTAAGTTACGAACTAAAAACTGATTTTTGAAAAATACTTGAGGAAAATGAAAAATTTCAGAAAAATTATTTTGTGCCTAAAATATTATATATTGAAGTTTTCCAGAAGATGGGAAAATAATAAGTTGATTACGTATTTTTAATACCTATGGATGAGTTAAAAATAATTGAGAAAATTAAGTTATAATAAGTCATAAAATTCTCTAATGTAATTTTATTGACTAATGATCATTAATATGATGTATTAAGATTTTTAGGGGGTAATTTGGACATTTTTAATAAAATTGTATGTGTATTGCATGTTATGTTTGCTAAATAAATTAAATAGTAAGAGATAAACAAATAAATTAAAATTCTTTATAAGTTTTTAAATAATTAAATTATTATAAAATGATTAATAATATTAGTATTTGATTAAAATATTATTAAATGATTAATAATATTAGAATGTGATTAAAATATTATTAAATGATTAATAATATTACTAATTAATTTAAATATGATTAAATAGTTAATAATATTAGTAAGAGATTAAAATATTATTAAAGGGTTAATAATATTTGTAAATGATTAAGATATTATTAAATAATTAATAATATTAGAAGATGATTAAACTATTATTAAATGATTAATAATATTTGTAAAGGATTAAGATATTATTAAATGATTAATAATATTAGGAGGTGATTAAAATATTATTAAGTGATTAGTAATATTTGTAAAGGAATAAAATATTATTAAATGATTAATAATATTAGACGAAAGATTAAGATGAATAATAAAGTAGTTAAGAAGGCTTAATGATGGTATTAGGCTTTCAACAAAATAAAAATAATTAGAAACTGGCGAGTTGGAAATTGTCGAAGTAAATTAAATCGACTAGAGTCAGTCAACTTGTGACGTATGAGGCTATAAAAAGTTTAATCACATATTTTTATCCGAATATTATAAAAGTAATGTTAAGGGATGTATATTTTGATATAAGTCAAAAGGATAACTACCAAGTTAAGTTACGAGGTGATGTTAATTATTTAATCAAAGAGATGCTCATCGATGTTGTGAGTTATCAGTTGAAGAAAATTATGAATGAGAATGAAGTAGATGATAAAACGCCGGTGTGCGCAAGTTTTTCAAAACTTGAGTTTATATGTTAAGTGTAAAGAAAAAAAGAAACGTAATAAGACATAAAATAAAGTTTAACGTATTAACTGAATGGACAAGAAAGTGTCCTAGTAAGTTTTAAACACGTGAATGAACATTGTGTATTAAGGTTAAAAAGGGAAGAACGATGAAATGTAAAGTAGATCTAACATAAGTAACTAATAATCGTATTGTGGTTGTATATACACTTAATCGTGTAGGACAACGGAAGGACGAATTCTCCTAACCACACAAGGAACGCTTCGAGGCAAGTTCTTCAGTAACTTGCTCTTATGTGATAATGTGAACTAAACCATGTGTTTATGGTAGTTAATGAAATATGTTGCCTTATGTGAACTAGTTGGCTATATGAATGTTATGTGACTAAGTGCAAAGTATGAAATTGGTGAAGTACATGTTAGCTATACAACATGAAGTTTATGTGTTATATGACAAGTATGATGCATATAGAAATGCATATCATGAGATATATGAATCATAAGTAGATGCATTGGCTAAAACTTATGATGCATGAATATATGAAATTTATATGTTATGTGAAGCATGAAATGTGTAGACTGTGGGACTTGCTGAGCCGTCGTGCTCAACCTTGCAAACAAATTTTGCAGATAATGGTCGATATAAGCAGATGACCATAGCGTTAAAGAATTCAGAATATACGAAGGTTTACAAGAAGAAATTTTGATGGAAGATGATTTGTGCTATAGTAACAAACTAACACATTGGTATATTCTCTTTAGAGTAATTATAGTTGGAAATGCTAAGGGCTAGAACACTTAATTGTGTAGTTTCTAGCTATGTTAGATAAACATTGATGTTATACATTTTTAGTTGAAGAACATTGCACAAAAGAATATTAAATTTGGATTGTGAGTTTTAAATCTCGCAAATAATATATCAATATGAAATATATTGTTTAAAATGTATAGATTAGATCATGAGCGATCTACAGATGTAATAACTGATTATAAAGTTTACAGATTTCGGAAAAGAAGGGAATAATGTATTAATTGGTATAAAAGTCAGATTATGTTCATTAATTTATGAATAAAGGTGGTATATATTAAGATGAAGGAAGTACCGTTACGTACTAGGTCTGAGGTTCAAGTGACCCGTATTTGGGGGGCATTACAGGTTGGTATTAAAACTGATAGGTTATAAACCTTAGGCAGGGGTACCTTAGGCTATAACCATAGAGATGATGATAAGGATGATAAGAAATAAACTCGGATAGAGTTTAAGTGATAAGAGATGAATTTAGAAAATTTATTATTAAGTAAAGAAGAAGATAAATAAGATTCAAAGAAGAATCTTGAAGAGTTATAAAAGATGAAAATCAGGAGTTACCCGACTCTAGTAATAAAGTTGTGAAGTTATGATAAATAGACGATGTCTATAAGATGAAAAGTGTAAATAAAATCATAATATAATATGATTAAAGAGAAGAATAAGAATATCATAGTATAAAAAGATCATAAAGATAAGGAGAAATAATTGCAAAATAAAATCACGACGTGGTCAGATTGAATTGTTGGATAACATATAATATGTTAAACAATTAAGAAGTTATAGTCTGACGCTATAAAGAGAATGTACTATAAAATTATACGATGTAAACTCAGGAAAGAGTGGTAAATACTAAGATACGGATTAAAGAAATTTTGTAGTGATCAAAGAGAAAGTTAGGATTATGTGGGATTTAAATTGAGGACTCATGTGATAGTTGAGTTGTACAAGCCTTTTTATGGACATGGGTTTTGTGCTTGGTTTAACGACCACTTAGTTTATCACATTGATAATCATTGAAATGTTTGTGTCGCGCTATTGATATATATATGGAGAGAATGTAATTCTTTTCTTATATATATATATATATATATATATATATATTTGATAGTTAGAGAATACATGGTTAACTGCGAGTTCTTAAAACTCATGCTTATGGCAAGTTTGTGTCTTATAATCGTGTGGTATGTTTTTGAACTCCTAAGAGTATGGACAGTTCCTGATTGGTTCTTGGACTACGTATTTCTAGGAAAAGTTCCTAAACTAATATTATTGTGGTAAGTTTTTGAACTCATAACGTGTGGTATGTTTAATGAGCTATACTGGGGTATAGAAAAATTGTGTATTGAGAATTGAGAATTTTTGATATAGTAAACTTTAAGGATGATAGAAATAGATAGAATTATTAAGTAATGAAGCATTGGAGAAAATTGGAGTTGATGGAGGAAGCATAAGTATTCTAAATCTTCTACTTATGCTAGATTTCAAAATTATTGACATCTTGCTGATATTTGCACTTTTGTGTTTTCAAAAAAATATGTTGGATCAATGTTTGAACCAATAAGTTTTAAAAAGGCTCTATTATTCACGTTTCTATGCTATTTGTTTCAGCTAGGCAAAATGATTTGAAAGTATCAAAATGTATTTTGTATATCATCAATGCATCACTAAACCAAGTGCAGAGATGATGAAAAATGATAGAGTTATCAATGCATAATTACCAAGTGTTGGATATTATCCAAGGATCGTCAGCCCACTATGGTATGATGTAGTATGACAAATTACGTCACAAAATGACGGAATCCTCAAATAGACTGTAAATACAGTGCGGTATCATGACGTCATAAAATGATTTTTAGAATTTCAAAGATAAGTTAATGCCAATTAAATTGACCAGACAAATGTTTCGATTGATGTTCGAATTATTGTTATACGTCTAAACTATTTGATTCAACTAGACAAATGTTGAAATATGGTTATGAAATTCAAGTATTCTTTGAGAATTTATGCCAGACCAAATTGTTTTGGTGCAAAATCTTGTGTTAAGTCTGAGGTGAACAACCCCGAAAAATGGGGATATACTAATTAGATAAAATATTCCAATCTAAGAACGCATATAGCCGTTCTAAAAACTAAGGTGCGATAGGCTGATCACCTAATGTACTCGACTAGGTAATTTACCTTCTTCATGATTGTAAAGAATACCTGGTAGAAATATTTTTTGGTATGAAGTACTGTGGTGAAATATCGTTAACCTTTTCAGAGGTAGAGTACCTTTTTCTTAATTGAAAGAGGTAGCATGAATTAATACCCCTAAATCTCAAAAGTTCATTGTGTGTATGACCCCTCGGGCCGATATGAAAAGTTTTCTTGAAGAAAACTTTTTGGATTATTTATACTGCTTTACAGGTAATGAACAATTGTGGATACTCCTGAATGTTTGAAAAGATTAAACTCCTTAGAGAGGAGTCATTGTGAAATGTGATGATAGAAGATAAATCCTCAGAGGAGGAAAATGTAAAGGTTATGTTGAAAACCTAGTTTTGATTAATAGAATGAGCATAAATTAGTATGCTATAATTTAGAGGAAGAAATTCTTAGAAGAATGGGTGAATGTGATAACCCAAAAATTTATGAGACTTGTCTCGAATAATAAATTTATGAGACTTGTCTCGAATAATTAAATGAAGGTTTAAAGAATAAAAATCTAGATTTAAAAATAGAGGACTGACTAATTTTTTTTGAAAAGAACCTATATGGTTTAATATCTAAAAGAGGGTAAAGAGATTTGAAGGTGAATGATAGAAATATTGAAGATATTAATACTTGAGAATAAGCAGGTAGTTATGAGCCGAAGCAAGTCAGATGAGACTTGGGCTAAGAATAGATGTTGTCCATGAATTGTATAACAAAATAAATAAATGAAAGAGGAAGTAAAGTAATACCTATGTTAAGTTAATCCGATAAAGTTAATCGATGAGAGAAATTTCATAAGAGTTCAGTAGTGAACTAAACTAGAATGTTACTTGAATAATGATTTCGGCATGGGATCCTTGTAAGAATGGAATGATGTAATATTTAAGGGTTGAAAAGATAAGCTAATATGAATAATCAATAAAAATGAAGTAAGTTAAACTTAAAATTTGAGTTAGAGACACTAACTGCTCGGTTGCATCTAGAACGTCAAGTTTAGTCAGAAAGGGTTGTAAACACAAAATGTGTCAGGGATGACTTTTTGGTCAAAGTCAACATTGAATTTTATGGAGAAAAGTCAAAATTAGAGAAAAGAGTGGAATCTGAGGAAGCAGACTAGATATTTGAGTCCGGAACGTTGTAATTAGTAAGAATAGACTATAAACACAAAATGTGTCGGGGTTGATTTTTTGGTCAAAGTGAACAGTTGACTTTTGTGAGTCCGAGTACAAAATTAGGGCTCACGTGTGATCTAAAGAATTAAATGAACCGGGAGAAGTCTCCATGTGTCCCGAGTCAGAAGGCTCGTGGAGACAACTCATTTTGGAAATTGATTGAGGGATTGGATTGGTGGCTAGAAGGATATGATGATTTAGGCATTACTTAAGTAACTAAGGGTATTTCTGGAATTTTTACTGAAATCACGTTCCATGCACAAGACCCAGACATGTGCCAGGCACATGACCATTTTCCAGGAAACTCTATAAATACCCCCTTCATTTCAATTGAAGGGGACTTTTGATTCTCTCTGAACTGAAGACTTTGAAGAAGTCTCTTGAATCCTAAGAGTTTTGCCACGTGTTACTCGAGCAATTGCTTACCTGTTCTTCTCCCCTCTTCAACCACTCAATCAAGACTGTACTCTTTGTGTATTTCTCTCCTCCTCTCTCAACACGAAATCCTAACCCTATTAAGGTACTGTGACGCACTCAAAATAGGTATACATCACCTATTCTGAGTCGCCAAATACATGGTACAGAATATAAATACAACTTAATTATACAGCTGTCGTTCAAAATATGACAAAATATAAGCTGTGAGTTTTAATACAAATATTGTCTTCTAGACAATAAACAAACTTAAATTCAAAATTATTACATTTATTTTCCCACTATTTCACTGAATAGTGAGGACTACTAATGCTATCATCTGGTTCGTCACTTCGTTCCCGACTAGTCCCTGCTACGTTCTCATTTCCTAAAGAGAACAATAAAAGTAAAAGGGTGAGCTCAACTAGCCCAGTAGGAAATATTATGACTAAGATAATGTAGAATATATTATCGTTAGCTTTCAACAATGTTAAACTGATATAATATAACAACCATCAAGTTTAACTGCAGCAGAACAAACAATCCATTAAAAGACTCAAGTAGAGAATAAAATCTACTATCTTTTATGATTTAAAAGGTTTTTTTATCACTTTTATCGCTAGGACTCAGATTAATAAATAATCCACATCACCGAATCACCCCTGCACTACGGCCAAGGATATTCTTTAGTATCACGACCACAATTATCCATGCACTAAATGCTAAGAATATTTTTGTATTCATTAATGGTTATGATCATGCCAACAACTGTCCATCAATACATTACGGGCCAATGAGGACTTTTTCCACATCATTTATAACATTACGGTCATGATTACACCGAATAATCCCTTGTCATAATCATACCAAGTCCATCTATGGACTATAGGCCACAAATGACTATCAACAAAATATAAACATGAGGATGATGACAATGATATAAGAATTCAATAAAACAAGTTCAAGAATTAATTTATCCAAGAACCAATAACGTCCAAATTGTCAACATGATACTACTTTGTAGAGTAAAATTAAAGAATGCTCAGAAGAATATTTCCATGAATAGATACTGGATGAAGCGCAAATATTAAGGATATTCCACTAATTTCATGGAGTATAAAAGTCAAAACTTTAACCAACTGAGTATAATAAGGAATGGAATAACAAAAGAAATCACCAGACATGCGATAGACCGCACAGGCAGGTTATTCCAACAGAATAATAATTAACGGAACCAGGTCCGACGTAAAACGCACAGACCGGATATTCCAACAGAATAATAAAGACGGAATCAGGTCCGACGTAAAACGCACAGACAGGATATTCCAACAGAGTAATAAATAATGGAACCAGGTCATGCATAAAGCACAGACAGGATGTTCCAACAAAATGATAAATAATGGAACCAGGTCCGCCGTAAACGCACAGACAGGATGTTCCAGCAGAATAATAAAGAATAGAATAACAAAAGAATTTTACCAAGTATAGGGTAGCTCGTGTGTACAAGTTATTCTAATAGAATAATAAAGAATGGAATAACAGAAGTTCTCTTCATGGATAAGAAAGAAATAATACTCTCTGCCTTAGAAAAACTGGATACTAGAATAGTGAGGTAGCAGACTTCTCTTCTTCTTTCTCTCTAAAATTTCTTTCTATAATAACTGCTCTATAGCTTGAGTGAATTGGTGAAGAATGGTGAAGAATGATGAAGAAATGAGCTTCTATTTATAGGAAAATATAATTTCGATAATTGCACATTTTTTGGCACAGAATATTACAGTACAATACCTCCAACTTTTCTTTCATTTTTAATTTAGTCCTGTAAGTATTATCAAACTTGCACCACCTCCCCTAATAGTAAATAATGTGAATCAATAGTTCAATCATGTGACTTAATAGTATAATCATGTGAAAAATACGAATTACAGTATAATACCTCCATCTATACCTCCATTTTTAACTTAGTCATGCAAGTATTTTCAATCTTGCACCAACTTCCCTAATAGTAAATAATGTGATTCAATAGTACACACATGTGAACAAATAGTTATATAAGCATGTGAATTAGTAGCAATTAATTGCTCATTTATCCGATAAATTACCCGATTTATCAATATAACCCCCATACATCAATTATCATCGGAATAGATGTCGATTTCCACTAACACTAATAATCCCAACACAATGGAACTATCAAAATTTATTTTTAATCAACACAACTTATTCATCATTAATATTATAACTCATAATATTTAACAACCAGGTCGTTCCCAGGAAAGAGTGGGCTTTCTGATAAGAATTTCTCCTTATTGGCGCGCAATTAGGTGACCAAACCTCTCCTTGACAGAACTTCTAGACATTGTCAATATTGCAAATAATAATATGAATAACTTTGTCGTCTCAATTATTGATTTAATAATACAAAATATTATGCAAATGATACCTTGACAATAATTAAATCAATAATATGAGAGATATTAAGCAGCAATTACTGTAGCAATAATTGAGTATAACTGACTGACTTCTCACGTAAGCATCAATAATCAATACCGTGTGCTACTATGAAACCACGCGTATTATTGTACTTTTAACACCGGGTGTTTCAACAATTAACGGTAAAACTTTCGCCGTTATTTTTATAAAGTATTTTTGTCGTTTTCTCAATCCGATAATAATTCCATTGTGGGGGTCCACCAATGATTGTGCCGTTGTATGAATATTCCCTGTTAAAACAAATATTCCCCGACCAATCGAATATTATATAACAACTTGCGTACTTTGCAAAATTTGTAAATATTACCCACAACTATAACATTATATCAAATCTACACCATAATATTCAAAAATATATTTTGAGAAAATTTAATCTTTATTCAAAAAGTTGGGGTCTTACAGGTACGGTTTCCTTACCCACATTTATTTGGCGACTCTGCTGGGTAAGTGTAGAATTCGTGAAGGGTATTCCCACGACTCGAAGTGGGAGAACTATAGGAAGAGTTTCACCGACACCTAACATTACTTCACCGGATCCGATTCAGAGACAGACAAATCAACATTTCCAAGGCACGAATCTGGATCTCGATCAACCCCTCATAGAAGGCGCTTCTGAAGGAAATTCAACATCACCACATATGGCTGATCAACAACAAACCAATGACAGGCAGATGGGCACAGGAAGACAAGGTGAGGAAGCAAGTGGAGAACAAATAACCACAAATGTTGTGCAGTTGGAGATGTTCAAGGCCTTAAAGGAGGCAAGAGAAGGACAAGGGATGATGATGACCACGATGTCAGAAATGCGGAAGCAATAGGAAGAGATGGAAAATTTTCATCAGTAGTTAATGCAGATTCCAACCTTCAAAGCTATGTTTCCAAGAAGTTCGCAGGTAGAACGAGCAGGAGCGGATGTCAACAAGGACAATCAGAATGTGCCTCCAGGAACAGAGAGTCAGCCGATTCCAATCATCAATTTAGAGCCCCAAACAAGTGGTGATGCACCACAACCCAGAGTGCAAATACGCCAGCCTCAACCAATCGTCATTCCCACCACATTCCCAGCATTTTCACAAGTGCAGATACCGACTATACCAAGCCACGCCCAACAAACAAGCTAACAATTACAAGGAATGCAAGCTTTTTGAGGGGTTGTAATATATTGTTGTGCTGGCGGTGTATATCACTAGTACGTCGGATATTATACTATAGATTGTTATAGTCTACGAAGGATCCACAATGAGAAATTGGCGACAGAAGAAATCAAACTGGAAGGAGGAAACAACGTGTGGGACAAGCCACTTCCTAACCATAAGGGGAAATAAACGTGTAACACTATTACTCATAGTGAATCACCAGAGAGCAAAGAAGTGGAGATGATGGAGAACACAGAAATGTTGAAGGACAATTCTGATCCAGGTCTGCAGGTGACCGCATTAATGAATGGAGTTTAAGTTCAGGAAATTTTTTGATCAGATCGGATTGACCAATGAAGTAAGGATAGAAGCGACCAAGTCAATCATCAAAGCTGCCGAGGCACAAGAGACTTGAATGACAATCAGGAAAGGGTTTGTGAAGACAGTGGAGGAGGAAGAAAATAAAATCACTTTCTTTAAGGCTGATAGAGAGGTGAGATATCCACATAATAGACCACTATATGTGACAACAATAATTAATGGCATAGAAGTGCGGAGAACGTTCATCGATAATGGAGCACCTGTAAATATCATGCCCTACACTGTCTTTAAACATTTAGGTATGCCAGAGAAGAAGATCGTGAAGGAAAAGACAAACATCACGTGGTTCGCTAATCAAAGCACGAGAACCCTCAGATACATCAAGGTGGATATGCAAGTGGGGAAGATCCGAGGACCTGTGATGTTCCATGTAGCAGAGGTTGACGCAGCATATCATGTGTTGCTAGGAAGAGCTTGGCAGAATGATTATGGGGTGGTACCATCAGTTTTTCACCAGTGCATGAAGGCAATTTGAAAAGGCAAGGAGGTTAAGGTACCAGCAACAAGGAACCCTTTTGGGTCGGAGGAGGCACATATCACTGAAGTAACTTTCTTCAATGATGTCGCCGAAGAAGGAGAAAACCATATTGCCAAGCCTGATTCTTTGAAGCTAGCAAGCTGGGAGGATGTACAGAAGGACAAGTTTGTGCCTGTGAAAAAGGAAAAGAAGCAGACCTTAGGACAAGATTAGTGTTTTAAAAATAAGAAACCTGTATTAGTAGATGTAGAGAAAGAAGAAAAAGACCCGAAGAAGCGGACATCAGACTCAGAGGAGGACCGAAACATAATCAATGCCAAACGGACAGCTTAATCGGAAGCTGAAAAAGTAAATAAAAGAAAAGAAGAACAGAAGACAAAGTGGGAAAGAATAATCAAACTCGATGAAAAGATAGTGTTTCTCTTGTGACGGTGCAAGGGGGAGGAGCTCAAAGGTACACCTAAACCTGAGGGCTCAGGAGAGGCCCCCCACTCCATTAGCAACGAAAAGGAAGAAATCATGCAACAGAAGGTGGAATCAGCTCTAGCATGTTTTGAGGACCGGCCAAAACCTCAACAAAATGAATTGGAGGAAGTTGATCTGGCAACAAGAGAAGGAACGCCAAAGCCAACTTACATTAACAAGGAGATGAACGCCAACCAAAAGGAAGAGCTGGTGAAGCTACTACAAGAGTATGGGAATGTGTTTGCTTGGAACTATAATGAGATGCATGGGATTGACAAGGAGTTGGTAGAGCATAATCTGAACTTAAGCCCGGGAGCTAAACCAGTGAAACAAACACCTTGTACCTAGGCACTAGAAGTTGAAACACAAATAAAAGAAGAGATAAAGAAGTTGTTAGATGTAAGATTCATCAAACCAATTCAACATCCAGTATGCTTATCCAACATAGTACCAGTAAAGAAATCTAATGGGCAGTTTCGAATATGCGTGGATTTTAGAGACTTGAACAAGGCGTGCCCAAAGGACATGTATCCGCTACCCAATATAGACACTTTGGTGGATGTAACAGCAAATCATGAGATGATGTCATTCATGGATGGGTTCGTAGGCTACAATTAAATAAAAATGTCCGTAGAGGAAGCAGAGATGACAGTCTTCCGTACCCCGTTTGGGAATTTCTACTATGTAGTAATGCTATTCGGGTTGAAGAACGTGGGAGCAACTTACCGAAGGGCAATGCACTCCATCTTTCATGACATGATTCACGACATTGTGGAGGACTACGTGGATGACATAATGGTTGAATCTAAAAAGGAGATAACCCATGTAAAGGATTTAAGAAAGGTGTTTGGACGTTATCGCATGTATAAGTTAAAGATGAATCCAAAAAAGAGCACCTTTGGGATGACAGCTGGAAAATTTTTGGGCTTCTTGGTGCACAACAGAGGTTTGGAGGTAGACCCAAATAAGGCAAAGGCTATTACAGATATGCCCCCACCAAAAATGAAGAAATAGTTAAAAAGCTTTCTAGGGAAAGTTTCCTACATAAGGAGATTCATGCCAGCATTAGCAGAAGTCACGGAACCTTTCGAAAAGTTACTAAAGGGAAAGACAGAATGGGACTGGGGGCAGGACCAGCAACAAGCCTTCGTGAAAGTAAAAGAAATTTTGGCCTCGGTGAAGACGACGGTAGTACCCCAGAGAGGAATACCATTGCAGTTGTATATCATATCTACCGCAAAGTCTGTAGGAGGATTGATCACACAAGATGTAGATGGGGAAGAAAAGTCTGTATACTACATCAGCCGAATAATCAGGGGACCAGAAACTAGGTATTCATAATTAGAGAAACATTGTCTAGCATTGGTGTTTGTCGCACATAAAATGCATCATTATTTTTTGGCACACGAAGTGAAACTTACAACGAGAACTGACCCGATCAGATACTTGCTAACTAGGTCAGCGTTGGTAGGAAGACCTGCAAGATGGATGATGATCCTTTCAGAATATGACATCAAGTATGTAACACCAAAGGCAATCAGATGTCAGGCATTAGCAGACCTGCTCGCTCAGTTTCCGCATGGAGAATATGAAACTCCTTCAGAGGATCTTCCAGGGGGAGAAGTAAAAAAATTGACGTGGTGGATGAAAATTCAGAGTGGTGGAACTTGGACTTTGACGGGTCATCCGCAGAAGGAAAAGGAGGAGCAGGTGTGGTATTAACTACTAAGGATGGAAAGGATGTGGCCCTGTCATATAAACTGGATTTCCCTTGCACGAACAATAAAGCAGAATATGAGGCATTCATATTGGGATTATTAGCGGCTAGAGAATTAGGAGCCAAGTTCCTCAAAGTAAAGGGAGATTCAAATTTGATAGTTCATCAAATAAGAGGTCAATTCGCTGTAAAGGAACCTATCTTGGCACCATACCGAACTGTAGCACAAAAAGTGATGGAAGCCTTCAAGAAGGTAGTGATTGAGTACGTGCCGAGAGTAAAAAATAGACAACCTGATGCATTAGCTACAGTAGCATTTAAAGTGTATGTCAAAGGAGAAGACTTGAATGTGAAGGTAATCAAAAGGATCTTCCCAACCATGGTGCTGGAATTATTCCCCAAATATTTGACAGAAGATTGGAGACCTGACAACTCCCATCAATTACAAACAAAATAAGGGAACATATCACTGGTGGAGCTTCAGAAATATTGCATCATTAAAGGAGTATTGTACCATAAAGAAGCAGATGGTGTTTTGACAAGATGTTTGGGGAAGGATGAAGCAAATAGGATTTTATATTAGGTACATGAAGAAAATTACGGATTGGTAGATATTGGATTGTATCGAAGGTTGCAACGCCAAGGGTATTATTGGCGGAAAATGAAGAAAGAAGCAGATGCACTTCAACGACAATATCTTTCGTGTCAAGAATACCCTGGGGAGGAGGAATGTGCCTTCATCGATGACATAGCAGACTGGCGAAGCCCATGTGATACCCCAAATTTTATGAATAAAGATTTAATTTTTTTGAAATAATTTTTTGAATATTATGGTGTGGATTTGATATAATTTTATAATTGTGGGTAATATTTATAAATTTTGCAAAGTACGCAAGTTGTTGTATAATATTCGATTGGTCGGAGAATATTCTTTTTGTCTGAGAATATCCGTACGACGGTACAATCATTGGTGGACCTCACAATAAAATTATTGTCGGAATGAGAAAACGACAAAAATATTTTTATAAAAATAACGGCGGAAGTTTTACCATTAATATTGTTGAACTACTCGGTAGTAAAAGTACAGTAATACGCGTGGTTGCATAGTAGCACACGGTATTGATTATTAATGCTTACGTGATAAGTCACTCAGTTTTATTTTATTGGTATTATTAATGTAATAAAACAGAATACTTTTATCAAGTTATTCTATAAATAGAATATATTATATTCTATTATGCATAGTATTATATAGTGTCTGTATAGTGTTTTGTATAGTAAAATCTTTTTATATAAAACATAATACTTTTATAAAGTTATCTGTTTTATTAGACAATAATTAGAATATATTATATTTTATTATACATAGTGTTTGCATAGTGCCTGCAAAGTGTTTTGCATAGTAAAATCTTTTTATATAAAACAGAATACTTTTATAAAGTTATCTGTTTTATTAGACAATAATTAGAATATATTATATTTTATTATGCATAGTATTTGCATAATGCTTGCATAGTATTTGTATAGTAAAATATTTTATAAAGTTATTCATTTTATTAGATTATAAATAGAATATATTATATTTTATTTAAAAGATTTTTCTTTAAATATGGACCGTCAGATTAAAGTAAATCAATCTGGACCGTTCATGAGTTAGTTACTATGCAGTCCATTTTTCTATAAATAGAAGCTTATTCATTCATTATTTCTTACGAATTCACTGAAACTCTAGAGAGAGAAACTATAGAGAGAAAGAAGAAAAGTGTTTTGCTACTTCACTACTTCTATATCCAGTACTCTTCTTTCTAAGGTAGGGAATATTATTTGTTGTACTCATAAGGGGTATTCTTTCTTTCTTATTCATGAAGAGAACTTTTGTTATTCCATTCTTTATTATTCTGTTGGAATAACCTGTATACGCGGGATACCCTATACTTGGTGAAATTCTTCTGTTATTTCATTCTTTATTATTCTGTTGGAATATCCTGTCTGTGCGTTTTACGCCGGACCTGATTCCGTCTTTATTATTATTCTGTTGGAATATCCTGTCTGTGCGTTTTATGCCGGACCTGGTTCCGTCTTTATTGGTATTCTGTTGAAATAACCTGTCTATGCGAAGTACCTCATGCATGATATTTTTGTTATTATTCCGTTCTTTATTATTCTGTTGGAACATCCTGTCTGTGCTTTACGCATGACCTGGTTCCGTTAATTATTATTCTGTTGGAATAACCTATCTATGCGAAGTACCGCATGCATGGTGATTTCTTTTGTTATTCCATTCTTTATTATAATTAGTTGGTTAAAACTTTGACTTCCATACTCCATGAAATTAGTGGAATATCCTTGATATTTGCATCTAGTATCTTTTCATGAAAATATTCTTCTGAGCATTCTTGAATTTTACTCTACAAAGCAGTATCATGTTGACAATTTGGACGTTATTAGTTCCTGGATAAATTAATTCTTGAACTTGTTTTATTGAATTCTTATATCATTGTCATCATCATCATCATCATGCTTATATTTTGTTGAAAGTCATCTGTAGCCTATAGTGCATAGATGGACTTGGTATGATTATGACTAGGGATTATTCGGTGTAATCATGACCGTAATGTTACAAATGATGTGGAAAAAGTCCTCATTGGCTCGTAGTACATTGATGGACAGTTTTTGGTATGATTATGGCTATGAATTCTCTTTGGCCGTAGTGAAAAGATGAATTATTTTATGGCATGATCAAGACCGTTGATGAAAATATGATTATCTTTAGCCGTAATGCATGGATAATTCATGGTCGTGATACTAAAGAATATCCTTGGCCGTAGTGCAGGGGTGATTCGATGATGTGGATTATTTATTAAGCTGAGTCCTAGCGATAAAAGTGATGAAAAACCTTTTAAATCATAAAAGATAGTAGATTTTATTCTCTACTTGACTCTTCTAATAGATTGCTTGTTCCGCTGCAGTTAAACTTGATGTTTGTTATATTGTATCAGTTTAACACTGTTTAAGGCTAATAATAATTTATTCTGCATTATCTTAGTCATAATATTTCTTACTAGGCTAGTTAAGCTCACCCTTTCTTTCACTGTTCTCTTTAGAAAATGAGAATATAGCTGGGACGAGTCGGGGAACGGAGTGATGGTCCTAGATGGTGCATTAGTAGTCCTCACTATTTTGTGAAATAGTGTGATAATAATTGTAATGAGGACTCTTTTTGAGTTTGTATACTCTCTAGTAAACAATATTTGTATTTAAACTCACAATTTTAGTTTTGTCGTATTGTACACGACAGTTGTATTATTAAGTTGTATTTGAATTTTGTACTATGTATCTGGCGACTCAAGATGGGTGATGTATACCTAATTTTGGGGGCGTTATAACCTATATATAGAGTTTTTACAAAGCGATAGTCTTCCTGCCGAAAAGAATGATGCAATCACGATAAAGAAGAAAGCAAAACAATTCTTCTTACAAAACATGGGCAGAACAGTTACCAATAGCACTATGGGCCTATCGAATTTCAAAAAGAAAGCCTACAGGTGAAACCCTATACACGCTAGTATATGGTGAAGAAGTTGTGTCACCTGCTGAAATAGAAATCCCTTCGGCAAGGATAAGACTCCGAAGCTTAGTCGAGGAAGAGAACCGACCAACTGCCCTAGAAGCCTTAGCTGACTTCTGAGATAAAGCTAAAGAAAAATTAGAACGGTACCATAAAAAACTACGACAACAATACAATACTGTAGTGGTACCTCGACAAATTCTGGTGGGGGACTTGGTGCTCAAGACAGTGAATCAAGTCATGAGGGGAACACCAACCACCAAATTTTTCCCCAAATGGGAAGGCCCGTATAGGGTGCAAGAGATCTCTGAAAGCGGATATTGCAAATTATCTCGTGTGGGATCAGATGCTATCTAAGGCCCATTAAACCTGAAATGGGTAAAGAAATATTATACATGAGATAGTCATCACAAAAAAGTTATACTTTCAACTTCAAAAGTAATTAAGGCACATGAGTTTAAGTCCTTAAATCCAAGAAATTTACACTTTATCTCTAAAAGTGGCGAACGTTATGCTTCTTGGCAAACTCTAAGCAATCCCCTTCCATTCTAGGCCAGTAGTAACCATGATCAATCAACTGTTTATACAACTTGGCTCCTCCTTGGTGTTCATCCTTATGCATTTGGTAAACCAAATCCTTGGCCTCTCCTAATTCCAAACACCGTAAGGGCTTGCTGTTAAACCCTCTTCTAAACAACTCTTTGTTTTGTAAGAAGAATCGTTGTGTCTTCTTTATCATAACTGCATCCTTCTTTTCAGCAGAAAGACTACAGATTTGTAAAAACTCCATATATGGGATTCGCCAGTCTGCTCTGAGTCAGTAATAGCAGATGTTCTTATTTTAGAAGAAGTAACTTTGATTTCCTCGGCAGCAAAGGATCCCTGGGGAGGAACTGAAGGAGGTATCTGAGATGAAACCTGTGATGGAAGATTCAAGGAAGTAGTAGGGACCTGTATGGGAAGAACGTCTGGGTCTGCTTACTGAGGAGGAAGAGACTCAGACATTAAAGCCTTACGCTCCAGAAGCCGACTACTAGTTGGCCAACGCTCCGAACGAGTATTAGTTCTAGGAGAACATAAAATTCTGGCCTATTGAAGACGTTCGAGAGGAGAAATTGGCGGCGAACAAATCATAGTATCATCCTGCCATTTTTTAAGGTAGATGAGCCAATAGCTGTGTTCAAAAGTAGTATAGCGCCCTTGCCGAGAATCATCTGGTATAACGAAATGAAGAGAGTCATAAGGAGAAGTAGATGGTTTTGGAAACTCTCATGCAAATGAGGATGATGTGGGGACAAAATTGAGGAGAGCACTCTCATAATCCTTCTAGCAAGAGCGGCCGAAAGGTCGATTCTGGTCAAATCCAAACTGCCTCATGACTCTATAAGGAGAGTAAAGTATTGTGCCGAAAACATCGTCCTCAACAAGATAGGGAAGTTCCGCATCTCGGAGGAATATGAACCAAGAAAGTGAAGAACCAGTTAATTCCTTGACATTTGAAAAATAACGGAAGTTCCTCTTATATAAACGAGGCATAGAATCTCCCTCTAGAATAATGGTGTACGGACGGGCAGTGAAACATGAAAAGTTATCAATAAAAAGCCGCAAATCTGAAGTAATCCTATGATCAATCCAGCGAGCATTGCGGGGAACAATATTGGGCAATGAAAAAGGGGATGGATATTTCCTTCGTTTTTAGGACAAGTGCACAGATGTAGAGTGGCCCCAAAAGTTCTCGAAGAGGAAGATATGAAGAAAGGAGCATGGAATGAAGCAATTCATGTCATACCTGAATAAATGAAATAAATATTGATAAGCAATATATATATATATATATAATAAATGAGTGAAACTAAAAAGGGGTACCTTCCGACAGATTCTCTCATGGCAAGGACAGTTTCATCCAGGCGACAATACAAGGTCCCCAAAAAGAGAGCAGCAAGAGGAACCTCCAGACCCCGAGACAACAAAGCCGCTAAGCTAAATATACGGGTCGAGGGAACATCCATAGGTAACCCAGGGAAGATAAAGTGGGACAACCACATAGCCAGATAAGCAGCTAAAGGAAAAGGACAAGGTTCCTTATGAAGAGCAAGAACAGACTCTCTATAAACAGAACTATTCTAGTGGCCAGGCTTGTAATCCCGAAAGAAATAACGGATCCAAGATAGCCAGGAAGTCTCCGGATGGTTGGGCGTCTCAAAGTCTGAAAGGATTATATTGCCTTGGAACCTCGTGGTGTAATTGGAAGCCCGCTTGAAAGCTTCTGTCAAATACGAGACACATTCGGTATCCCTAAAGGACATGCTGGATGAACCACAAGAAGCTGAAGCAGCAGCAGGAAGGCTACAAGATATAGTTCAAAATAAATACATAACCCAAGAAAAATGAGGATGAATGTACAAAACAGAAGAAAGAATTACTGGTAAATGGCATAAACATCCTCTAGAGTAGGGGTGAACTCCCCCCAAGCGGTGACAAATGTACATGTAGAAGAGCACCAACGTGAAATTAATAAAGTAAGGGCGTTATAGTCCCGTTGGATACGAAGATCCCTACATAGTTGAACACAACGTAAAATCCCAACTTGTCCAACAACTTCACATAATCGGGATTCCCAAGGATCTCGTCGGTCCAAGGTTGCCATCCCTGAAGGCGACTAGATGAGTCAGACAGGAAGCGAACAGGACTGAAAGGATACTCTTGTTTTTCGATGCACATGTAGAGAATGTGAGCAGAGCAGGGAAAGCTATCCGCACTTTCGCTAGTTGCAGCATATAGAAATACACCCCCTTTGTCAGGTGGATGAAAAGTTGCACGATCAAAATTCTTCGTTCGTTCCCAGAAATCGTCAAAAGGCCCAAAGAAGGGAGCTTTTCCCCACTCACTAATAAAAGGGGATTTCCTTAGTATTTTTTGAGTCCGCAGAACGTTTGTCAGAGTTAGCCTACAACGAGGGGAATTTAATATGAGAATTCTATGAAACAGAAAAATGAAGTGGAAATCATTCGAAATATAGTACTTACCATGGTAAAAGAGAAATTATGAATACTGAACAAATGAGGTCGCCTTGAAAACAATCTCCTTTTGACAATGTCCAGCGCGAAAAAGTCTAAACTTGAATAAGAATATTTAGCCCAGAAAAGGAGAGATTAAGGACACCTGAAAAGAAGAAGGAACAAAATTATCAAACGACGAAAAACCCTCTAGGGTTCGGTCACCTCGAGATTCGACTACGTTGAGATTCAGCCTTCTAAGGTTCAACCACCCTGCGATTCGGTCCCTACTAGGGTTCGCCCACCCAGGATGGTTCAACTATGGTACCTTGCTTCCTTTCTTAATTTGTTGATCGGAACGAAGTGCCGCTTGAAGTTCCTTAAAAATAAGTCTTTTCTTTCATATTCAAAAAAAAAATACGAAACAAAAAGCACCCTTAAATGGGTGACAGATTTGCAAAAGTAGAAAACGAATTACAATGCATAAACTGATACATCATGAAAGCGGTTTAAAAAAAAATTAAGTTAATTAAAAAATTTGATACATCACGTTTGTGGATCTGCTTTTGCAGGTTATATTATCACCATTAAGTTAGTATAAGTTAATATATGAATTCAACCTGCATTAAAAAAATAGAAAAAGATCATGCAGAACATTAATCAGGCAGTGGATATGATTGGAGGTGTACTCATAAAGTAGGTTTTCTACTTTTTTAGGCTTTATCATTTTAATATTCTCCTGTCCTTCAGCATCCTTTCCTTTAGCTATGTTCATAGAATTAAAACTACTACATGACATCGGTTTTAACGAATCCGGCGCAATAAAGAAAACAACAACTTCCGCTAAAGTAGTCTCAATTTCATTTCGATTAATTAAGACTTTTATAATTGATCGGTCAAACTAATGGACTCACTGCCTATGTAAATTAATTGGTACTTTATATATATACTTACTTTTTGTTCATCATCATGATCATTTTGTGATTTGATTGATTAACACGGTGGATCAATTATGAGAGATTGACAATGGAAATCATGTGCCGGCAGTAACTTCTTTCTTACGCTTACCTCGACTTGCATCGATTACTTCTCTTTCTGAATCAATTTCTTGAAGCTGTTCTTCAATACAATACTACTAATATTGTATTCTTTCGTCAGCCACAAAATTAATAAAAAAACTCAGTCTTTCTATTCTATATATACACAAATAGTGATAAATCACAAAGTATCCTACTAAACTTGTTATTCTACAAAAGTCAATCTCTGCGAAATTGTTTTGTTTTAAAACTCTAATTGTGGGTGTTTGAAGTTTGAACCAATTTCAAAATAAATAAATAAATAAATATTATACTTCCAAAAAAAATACGTGTTAAGCACTATTTTTGTTAATAGAATATATACTTATATATCCTAATATTTTATTTATATGATGTCACTAATTTTTACCCACAAAACCAAACTTGAGACATATTTTACTGTTACGTTTGCCTTTCTAATTAATGCATATTGTCAAGTATTCTATTATGCATCTTCATTTACAAATTATGAATAATTTATATATATTATTAAGTGTTGCAACTAATTCTTTGATTGACAAGTTTTTAGATTAATTTGATTGAGCAAAAAAAATTTGGAAACAAATTTGATAAATGATTTTCAAGATATTTTGGGAGAGTTCTCTTATGGTTTCTTTCTCATAAGATTTTTTTTTACGAGGCTTGCAAGATCGAGCTCCACGGATTGTTCAGAAAATTTGAAGCATGATTCAAAGACTCGAAATATTTTTGCACGATTGTCACTCCGAAGGCGTGACTCATGTGCAGGGGGCAAATGTGAGTCCGAGTACAAAATTAGGGCTCACGTGTGTTGTAAAGAATTAAATGAATCGGGAGAAGTCTCCACGTGTCCTGAAGCAGAAGGCTCATGGAGACAACTCATTTTGGGAATTGATTGAGGGATTGGATTGGTGGCTAGATGGACATGATGATTAAGGCATTACTTAAGTAACTAAGGGTATTTCTGGAATTTCTACTGAAATCACATGTCATGCATAAGACCCAGACATGTGTCAGGCACGTGACCATTTTGCAGGAAACTCTATAAATACCCCCTTTCATTTCAATAGAAGGGGACTTTTGATTCTCTTTGAACTGAAGACTTTGAAGAAGGCTCTTGAATCCTAAGAGTTCTGCCACGTGTTACTCGAGCAATTGCTTACTTGTTCTTCTCCCCTCTTCAATCACTCAATCAAAACCGTACCCTTTGCGGATTTCTCTCCTCCTCAGTCATCACGAAACCCTAACCCTAGTAAGGTACGGTTTCCTTACCCACAACTTTTATGGAGAAAAGTTAAACTTAAAATTCTGAGATGAATTTGAAGAAACGGATATGTCCATGAAGTTGGGAGTGTCGACATTATTAGGAATCGACTATAAACTTGAAAATTTGATTTTTCGGGTCCGAAAGTCAAAGACAGAATTAAGCACGTAAAATGAGGCAATAAAAGCGGGACTCACTCGACCAAAATCTGCTGGAAATTCCAGCACATGGGCAGCCACCAACTCCCCCAACAACTCTCACTAACCCTCCTTAAAAATTGGATCTAGTTCCCCACTTTATTTAATATTAAACCTTTAATTCTTTTAACTAAAGAAAAGGAAATAAAACAAAACATTCTTCTCTCATTCCAAGCTCCACACCCACCCATTAAGAAATAAAGGAGAGAGAGGGAAGCTATGGAAGAGGGGAAAATAAGAGAGAGGAAAATGAAAGAAGAGGAAGAAGAAACCATAGGTTTTCTCCCTCACTCTCACCCAAAACCCTAGAGAAAATTTGAGAGCTTAAGAGGGAAAGGAAGGAGGGAGGCCATGATTGGAGGGAGAGGCTAAGAAGGAGAAGATCTAGCAAGCTAAACTACCATGAAAAATCATCCATCATCCAAGCATAAAAGGTTTAAAAGTTCTCTAACCTAAATTTGAAATTTTCTTGGTTTAAAGTATGTTTTGCTTGGTTATGGTAAGAGTTTGATGAAATTAATCGTGGATCATGATACATCCTTGAGTATAAGAAGTATTAGGATGTATTATGTTGATTTTTGATGGATAATGTTTGATTAACTAAGAGATCATGGAAGTTTTCTTTGAAATCATAAAGGATAAAAAAATTGATTTTCTAGAAAAAAAACATAAAATTCAAACGATCATATCTCTCATTCTATTTTGCATTTTTGAGTGTGGTCAATTTATGGAGTTAGATCTATGAGTTTTCTAACATCTCCAAGTGGAATCACTAAATAATTCCTTGTAGATTTTCGTTTGGACAGTTTTTAGCAAAGTAGGCAAAATTTGGAAATATCGAAAAATAAACTGTCCAAAACTTTGCTGGGGAATTTTCGGCCATTTAATTATTGAAATAAATTCCGGCTTTTCGTGTCATAAAAATATATGATACGCAATAGCTCATGTCAAAAGATGAGATTATTCCGACTTATATCGATCATGTTATGACAATTTCAAATTTTGGGGTTTTTTTTGACGAAAATGGCTATAACTGGAGTTCTATAACTGTGATGGTCACAAAAAAACTTGAAATTCGTGTTAATACGTGTAAGATTCTGCCAAGAGTTGAGAAGTTTTGGACTTGAGCATGGTATAGCTAACTTTCCTAAGTTACGAACTAAAAAATACTTGAGGAAAATGAAAAATTCTAGAAAAATTATTTTGTACCTAAAATATTATATATTGAAGTTTTCCAGAAGATGGGAAAATAATAAGTTGATTAGGTATTTTTAATACCTATGGATGAGTTAAAAATAATTGAGAAAATTAAGTTATAATAAGTCATAAAATTCTCTAATGTAATTTTGGTGACTACTGATCATTAATATGAGGTTTAAGATTTTTGGAGGGTAATTTGGTCATTTTAACTAAAATGGTATGTGTATTGCATGTTATGTTTGCTAAATAAATTAAATAGTAAGAGATAAACAAATAAATTAAAATTGTTAATAAATTTTCAAATAATTAAAATATTATTAAATGATTAATAATATTAGTATTTGATTAAAATATTATTAAATGATTAATAATATTACTAATTGATTTAAATATGATTATATAGTTAATAATATTAGTAAGAGATTAAAATATTATTAAAGAGTTAATAATATTTGTAAATGATTCAGATATTATTAAATGATTAATAATATTAGAAGATGATTAAAATATTATTAAGTGATTAATAATATTTATAAATGAATAAGATATTATTAAATGATTAATAATATTTGTAAATGGTTAAAACATTATTAAATGATTAATAATAAAGTGGCAAAAAGCACCTTTTGACCACTGTGGTTATAGTGATTTAACGAATTAGTCACTGTGTTTTTAAAATATTCAATTAGCCCACTGAACTTTTTAAAAATGTTCAATAAGTCCATTCCGTCTAATTTTTCAGACGGACGTTAGAAAATATCATACGTGACATTGAAAAAAAAACAAAATTTTTTATTTTCTGATGTGGCAACATAAAAAAATAAAATAAAATAACACCATTGATTATGTGGCATGTACAATACATGTTGACTTTATATTTAAATGTATAAGACCAATTTTTTTTAATTTTTTAGACAAAAAAAAAATAATGCAAATTAAAAACATAAATAAATTAATATTTATAAACATAAAGAAATAATGAATTTTTCTTTCTTTTTCTTTACCTAAATATTTATAATATTTATTAAAATAATAATAAAATTAATTCTATTCATCTCATTTAACCCTCTTTATCAAAAAATAATAATATGTATGTTTTTTTTGAAAAATAAAAATATTTTTATTTTTAAAATACTTATAAAATTTTTAAAAATAAAAATATTTTTATGTTTTATTTTCTTTTTTTTGCTTTACCTAAATATTTATAATATTTATAAAAATTAATATTATAATATTTATAATTAATATGTATGTTTTATTTTAAAAATAAAAATTAAAATACTTTTATATTTTAAAATACTTATAAAATTTTTAAAAATAAAAATATTTTTATATTTTATTTTATTTCTTTTTCTTTAACTAAATATTTATAATATTAATAAAAATTAATATTATAATATTTATCTTCATATTCATCCACAAGACATAGGTTGCTTCATAGGAATCTACAGTCTTTTCCCCCATTTTTTTCGGCCAAATCCAAACCTCTAAATTATACCCAAATTCGAACTGAAAATGAATAGATCTAGCATCATCCTCACTAAAATGAATTTTCAACGAAGGCCGCCATGACGAAGGCTGCCATGACGAAGGCATCATCATCAGTCGAAGGCTGCCGCAATGACGATGAATTTTCATCGATATCTTCGTCGACGAGTAAAGCTGAGCCAATTCTTCGATCGCCTCCATTGATTCCCTAAATCAACGCCTCCAACAAGATGCGACAGAGTGATCCATAAACGTCGGAATACAATGATACGAGATCTGCTTGTGTATATATGAATGTGTGTAGAGGAATTAGGGTTTCCGACGAAAGGCCCTGCTAGATCTATTGAATTTCATGTGGCTCTTCACAAGTTGCCCTGCAGCTAATGCAGACATAAGGGAAAGCTCACCAGCAAGGACTGAATCAACATTTGACCCTTTTAAATTTATACGGGTCGGGTTGACCCGATTGAGGAAGAAGATGAGCCACATCAGCATTTACATGTCATTTTTTTTTAATTTTACTTTTAAACTGCCACGTATGATATTTTCTAACGTCCGTCTGAAAAATTAGACGGAATTGGCTTATTGAACATTTTTAAAAAGTTCAGTGGGCTAATTGAATATTTAAAAACATAGTGGCTAATTCGTTAAATCACTATAACCACAGTGGCCAAAAGGTGCTTTTTGCCATAATAAAGTAGTTAAGAAAGTTTAATGAGGGTATTAGGCTTTCAACAGAATAAAAATTGTGACGCCCCCAAAATAGATATACATCACCTATTCTGAGTCGTCAAATACATGGTACAGAATACAAATATAACTTAATTATACAACTGTCGTGTAAAGTACGACAAAACATAAGCTGTGAAGTTTAATACCAATATTGTCGTCTAGACGATATACAAACTAAAATTCAATATTATTACATTTATTTTCCACTATTTCACTAAATAGTGAGGACTACTAATGCTATCATCTGGTCCGTCACTCCGTTCCCCGACTAGTCCCTGCTACGTTCTAATTTCCTAAAGAGAACAATAAAAGTAAAAGGGTGAGCTCAACTAGCCCAGTAGAAAATATTATGACTAAAATAATACAGAATATATTATCGTTAGCCTTCAACAGTGTTAAACTGATACAATATAACAACCATCAAGTTTAACTGCAGCGGAACAAGCAATCCATTAAAAGAGTCAAGTAGAGAATAAAATCTACTATCTTTTATGATTTAGAAGGTTTTTCATCACTTTTATCGCTGGGACTCAGCTTAATAAATAATCCACATCATCGAATCACTCCTGCACTACGGCCAAGGATATTCTTTAGTATCACGACCATAATTATCCATGCACTACGGGCCAAGAATATTTGTGTATTCAATAATGGTCATGATCATGCCAACAACTGTCCATCAATGCACTAGGGCCAATAAGGACTTTTACCACATCATTTGTAACATTACGGTCATGATTACACTGAATAATCCCTGGTCGTAATCATACCAAGTCCATCTATGCACTATAGGCCACATATGACTTTCAACAAAATATAAACATGAGGATGATGACAATGATATAAGAATTCAATAAAACAAGTTCAAGAATTATTTTATCCAGGAACTAATACCGTCCAAATTGTCAACATGATACTGCTTTATAGAGTAAAATTGAAGAATGCTCAGAAGAATATTTTCATGAAAAGATACTGGATGAATCACAAATATCAAGGATATTCCACTAATTTCATGGAGTATAGAAGTCAAAACTTTAACCAACTGAGTATAATAAGGAATGGAATAACAAAAGAAATCACCAGGCATGCGATAGATCGCACATGCAGGTTATTCTAACAGAATAATAAATAACGGAATCAGGTTCGGCGTAAAACGCACAGACAAGTATTCCAACAAAATAATAAAGACGAAATCAGGTCCGGCGTAAAACGCACAGACAGGATATTCCAACATAATAATAAAGACGAAATTAGGTCCGGCGTAAAATGCATAGACATGATATTCCAACAGAATAATAAAGACGGAATCAGGTCCGGCGTAAAACGCACAGACAAGATGTTCCAACAGAATGATAAATAATGGAACCATGTCCGGCGTAAACGCACAGACAGGATGTTCCAACAGAATGATAAAGAATGGAATAACAGAAGAATTTCACCAAGTATAGGGTAGCCCGCGTATACAGGTTATTCCAATAGAATAATAAAAAATTGAATAACAGAAGTTCTCGTCATAGATAAGAAAGAAATTATACTCCCTACCTTAGAAAAATTGGATACTGGAATAGTGAGGTAGCAGACTTCTCTTCTTCTTTCTATAATTTCTCTCTATAATAATCACTCTAAAGCTTTTGTGAATTGGTGAGAAATGAAGGAAGAATGAGCTTCTATTTATATAAAAATATAGTTTCAATAATTGCACGTTTTGGCGCTCGAAAAATTACAGTACAATACCTCCAACTTTTTCTTTATTTTTAACTTAGTCATGCAAGTATTATCAATCTTGCACCAACTCCCCTAATAGTAACAAGAATGTGAAACAATAGTATACACATATGAACAAATAGTTATAATCATGTGAAATAATAGCACTCAGTTGCTCATTTATCCGGTTAAATACCCGATTGGTCAATATAACCTCCAAACATCAATTATTATCGAAATAATTGTCGATTTTCACTAACACAAATAATTCCAATACAATGCAACCATTTTTATCAAAAATATAAATTTTAAAATTATGAAGTTTGACTTTTCCCAAAAAATTCAACTATTGACTTTTTTGACCAACTAGTGAATTCCGGAAAATTTTGTGTTTATAGACTATTTTTACTAATTTCATCGTTTCGAACTCAAATATCACGTCCGCGTCTCCAAATTCAACTCTGAACACAACTTAAATTTTAATAACATTCATCATTAATATTATAACTCACAATATTTATCAACCAGGTCGTTCCCAGGAAAGAGGGGGCTTTTCAATAAGGATTTCTCCCTATTGGCGCGCAATTAGGTGACCAAACCTCTCCTTGACAGAACTTCTAGACATTATAAATATTGCAATTTAATAAAATGAATAACTTTGTCGTCTCAATTATTGATTTAATAAAATAACATATTATGCAGATGATACTATAACAATAATCGAATCAATAATATGAGAGATATGATGCAGCAATTACTGTAGCAATAATTGAGTATAACTGGGTGACTTCTCACGTAAGTATCAATAATTAATACCGTGTGCCACTATGTAACCACGCGTATTACTGTACTTTTACTACCTGGTAGTTCAACAGTTAATGGTAAAACTTCCGCCATTATTTTCATAAAGTATTTTTGTCGTTTTTCTCAATCCGACAATAATTCTGTTGTGGGGGTCCAACAATGATTGTGTCGTTGTACGAATATTCCCTGTTAAAACGAATATTCCCCGACCAATCGAATATTATATAACAACTTGCGTACTTTACAAAATTTGTAAATATTACCCACAACTATAACATTATATCAAATCCACACCATAATATTCAAATATATATTTCGAGAAAATTTAATCTTTATTAAAAAAGTTGGGGTCTTACAACCTCCCCTTCTTATGAAATTTTGTCCTCGAAATTAGGGTGCATACCTGGTATGTCGAAGAGGTAAGGATATCTTGATTTCATCTCAGATTCTAACTCCCAAGTCATTTCTTCCACATTGTGGTTTCTCCATAAAACTTTGACTTGAGGTATAACCTTGGAGCGTAGAATATGATCATTTTTATCCAAGATTTTAACAGGTAACTCTTCATACGTTAAATCTTCCTCTATCTCGTCTGGTTCTAATTCAATAATGTGGTTCGGGTCTTTCACATATTTATGTAACATAGATATGTGAAAAACATTATGAACACGAGACATACTTAGCGGTAAAGCTAGTCTATACGCCACAATTCCTACTCGATCGAGGATTAAAAATGGGCAAATGAATCTAGGTTTGATTTTTCCTCTCTTTCCAAATCTCGTAACTCCCTTCCATGGAGCAACACGTAATAACACATGATCTCCAATATCGAATTCCACGTCCTTTCGATGAAGATCAGCATAACTCTTTTGTCGATCTTGTGAGGTTTTTATACGTTGTCGGATCGTTTGAATCTTTTCCGTAGTCATACGTACCAACTCCGGTCCCAATAACGTTGCTTCACCCACCTCATCCCAGCTTACTGGAGAACGACACTTTCTTCCATACAACGCCTCAAATGGAGCCATGCCAATACTTGATTGATAACTGTTGTTGTAGGAAAACTCCACCAATGGTAGGAACTTATCCCAACTTCCCTTGAAGTCAAGTCAAGGACACAAAGTCTTAATAGATCTTCAAGAGTTTGAATGGTCCTCATCGACTGCCCGTCCGTCTGAGGATGATATGCTGAGCTAAATCGTAAATCCGTGCCCATAGCTTTTTGTAAACTAACCCAAAATCTTGAAGTGAATCTTGGGTCTAGATCAGAAACTATGGATACTGGCATACCATGCAATCTTACAATCTCATTTATGTACATACGAGCAAGACGTTCAAGTGTATAAGTTTCTCGTATAGGTAGGAAATGAGCAGACTTGGTTAATCTATCAGCAATGACCCAAATTGCATCTATGCCTTGAGAAACCCTGGGAAGACCAGTAACGAAATCCATGGTAATGTGTTCCCACTTCCATTATGGAATTTTAAGTGGTTGCAATGGACCTTTTGGTACTTGATGCTCCGCCTTGACTCGTTGGCAAGTTAAACACCTTGAGATAAATCATGTTATCTCTCTCTTCATATTGCTCCACCAAAATGTATGTCGAAGATCACGATACATTTTGGTACTCCCAGGATGGATTGCAAATGGTGTGTTGTGCGCCTCCATCATGATTTTATACTTTAAATCAGGGTTGTTATGAACACAAAGTCTGGAGTTGACTCAAAGTATTCCTTATTCATCGATTCTTGCTTCCGTCATAGCACCTTCTTGTACTTTCTTCCTCATACGCATCAGTTCCAGGTCTGTAGCTTGAGCATCTTTAACTTTATCTATTAAAGTCGGTTCTACTCGTATATTTGCCATTATCACATGGGTCCCTGTAGTCTTTATCTTTAACTCCATCCTTTGCAAGTCATATAAAATGGGCCTTTGCATTGATAATATTGCACTCGTACCCACATATGATCTTCTACTCAGTGCATCAGCTACTACGTTCGATTTCTAGGATGGTATTGAATAGTATGATCATAATCTTTCAACAGTTCGAGCCAACGTCGTTGCCGCATGTTGAGTTCCTTTTGAGTGAATAAATATTTGAGGCTTTTATGATCCGTATAGATCTCCACTTTCTCCCCATACAGGTAATGCCTCCAAATTTTAAGCGCAAAAACGACAACTGCTAACTCTAGATCATGAATAGGATAATTCCTCTCATATTCTTTGAGTTGCCGTGAGGCATAGGCTATGACTTTCCCATGTTGCATGAGAACACATCCTAACCCTTTGCCTGAAGCATCACTGTAGATGACAAATCCCTCCGAGCCAGATGGTATTGTTAGAACAGGTGCTGAAATGAGTCTCCTCTTGAGTTCTTAAAAACTCTTCTCACATTCCACGCTCCAATCGAATTTTGTATCTTTTCGAGTCAGCTGAGTTAATGGAGTAGCGACTACGAATCTCAGATAATAACCAGCTAAGTCGAGAAAGCTACGTACTTCGGTCACTAATTTAGGTTGCTCCCAGCTTTGAATAGCTTCAATCTTTACTGGGTAAATAGATATTCCATGACTTGATATCACGTGCCCAAGGAATGCAACTTCTTTAAGCCAGAACTCGCATTTCTTCAACTTGGCATATAGCTTATTTTCACGAAGCTTTTGGAGTATCAGCCATAAGTGTTGCTCATGATCTTCACGACTTTTGGAATATATGAGGATGTCATCAATAAAGACGACCACAAAATGATCCAAATATTCCTTGAATATTCGGTTCATCATATCCATGAAGGCAGTAGGAGCATTAGTCAATCCAAAAGATATGACTAAGAATTCATAATGCCAGTACCGAGTTCTGAAGGCAGTCCTTGGAATATCCTCAGTTTTAACCTTCAGCTGATGATATCCAGAACGAAGATCGATCTTTGAAAAAAATTGTGCTCCTTGTAACTGATCAAACAGGTCATCAATACGTGGCAATGGGTACCTATTTTTGATGGTGACATGATTCAACTCCCGATAATCAATACAAAGTCGCATAGTCCCATCTTTCTTCTTCACGAATAGAACAGGAGCACCCCAAGGAGACGTACTAGGACGAATGAAACCAATGTCTAACAATTCCTGCAATTGGGTCTTTAACTCCTGAAGTTCAATAGGAGCCATTCGATATGGGGCTTTGGAAATGGGTTTTATACCGGGTTCAAGGTCAATACAAAATTCAACTTCACGCTCTGGGGGTAGGCCAGTAAATACTTCAGGGAATACGTCAGGAAATTTATTAACATTAGAAATATCCTTCAAATCTGACGTATTTTTGTTTAAATCCGTGACATGAGCTAAGAAAGCTTGACATCCGTTTTTCAATAAACGAATAGCTTTATGGCTTGAGATGACCGTGATTGATTTTAATGGTTTGGTCGCTTGAATTCGTATAATAGGTTTATTAGGAATATGAAAGCTAACAACCTTATGAAAATAATCAATTTTAGCATGATGAGTAGTTAACCAATCAATCCCTAGAATCACGTCAAATGCAAGTTTTTTTAAGGAGATAAGATCGACAGGTAATGTGCGGTTACCGATTTGATTTAAATAAGACTTATAAACAGTGGATGTAATGAAGGTTTCTCCTAATGGAGCTTCAACCGATAAGTCAAAGTCTAATTTCTCCAGAGTCAAATTTAAACATTGAGCGGAAGTAGGATAAATAAAAGAATGGGTAGAACCAGTATCAAATAAGGTATAGACTTCACTAGAGTTTATGATAAGCTTACCCGTGATAACCTCGTCCGGGTTCCTTACTTTCTGGGAGGTCACAACAAACGCTCTCCCTTGCACTACTGGCTTTGAATTTTTTGGGACGACCTTTGGTGCCTCCATCCTAGCTGAATTTGTCTTCGGTGAACGACCAAATGAGCTAAGTGACCTTCCCTTCCATAATTATAACATGCTTTCGACGGCATCGTGTAGTTTGGACTGATGTGTCCCTCCCCTCCTCATTTGAAGCATATGATAGGTGGTCGTTCTCCTTCCTTAACAACGGGTGCTGGTGCTGACGTCTTTCCATCATTGTTGAATCTCCTTTTCTTGAAATGTCCATTTTTATTGTCTTGGCTATGATTACCATCGAAGTGGTTACCATTTCTGGCATATTGATTCCCTCCACGTTTGTTGTCACCGCTTCGAAGATTGTTACCACTGGTATTTTCATTCTGCCTGCTGCTTTCTCTTGGTTGCGTTGACTCATTTTCACGCTCCAATAACTGAGCCCTATTTACAATATCTGAATACAAACACAGTTTATGAAAAATAAGATATTGTCGTATCTTCGGTTTTAAACCTCTTAAAAACATTCGGGTCATTCGCTCCTCATTATCAACCAAATGGGATGCAAACCGGGATAACTCTGTAAATTTAGCCTCATATTGCGACACGGTCATATTATTTTGTTCCAACTTGATAAACTCCACCTCCTTCATGTGACGAATACTTTCGGGAAAGTACTTGTCGTTGAATAGCTCTTGGAACTTCTCCCAAGACATCTTAAGTACGTCAGGCTGGGTACGTTTTACAGATTCCCACCAGTAATCTTCCTCTTCACGCAACATGAAGGTGGCGAAGGGAACCTTTTGCTCCTTGGAGCATCCCAAGACATCAAATATCTTGGTGATCTGCTTTATCCATGCTTCAGCCTTAAGTGGTTTTGGCTCTCCAATAAACTCCTGTGGTCCCAGCTCCTTGAACTGTTTAGCGGTAACCGTCCGAGAGTTTCCAGTGTTTCGACCTATATTTTGGACAGGAGCCGCTCTCGCCTGATGTTGCATGAATTGCATAAAGCCTCTGAACATTCCATCGTCCATCATTTGGTCAATGTTGTTGTTTGCATGAGGATTGTCGCCTTCCTGATGCACATTGTTCTGATTGTTGATCTGTAGAGACTCAACGGTCTCTTGTGCTCCATTGCTATTCTCAATTTTCTCGGATGCCATTTTCAAATACTGCCACAAAACAAGGGTTAATTGACATGCAACATATTATCCATATACTCTGACCAACCAATTAAATACCAAATAAACTTAGGTAGGTCATACTAGCGAAGGAATTTTCCGTCTCTCCCCTCCTAACTCTAGTCTCACATCTTAGCCAGGGATCATATCCCTAAGCTTTGATACCAACTGTGACGCCCCCAAAATAGGTATACATCACCTATTCTGAGTGGTCAAATACATGGTACAGAATACAAATACAACTTAATTATACAACTGTTATGTAAAGTATGACAAAACATAAGCTGTGAGTTTTAATATAAATATTGTCGCCTAGACAATATAAAAACTCAAATTCAATATTATTACATTTATTTTCCACTATTTCACTGAATAGTGAGGACTACTAATGCTATCATCTGGCCCGTCACTCCGTTCCCCGACTAGTCCCTGCTATGTTCTCATTTCCTGAAGAGAACAATAAAAGTAAAAGGGTGAGCTCAACTAGCCCAGTAGGAAATATTATGACTAAGATAATGCAGAATATATTATCGTTAGCCTTCAACAGTGTTAAACTGATACAATATAACAACCATCAAGTTTAACTGCAGCGGAACAAGCAATCCATTAAAAGAGTCAAGTAGAGAATAAAATCTACTATCTTTTATGATTTAGAAGGTTTTTCATCACTTTTATCGCTAGGATCAGCTTAATAAATAATCCACATCATCGAATCACCCCTGCACTACGACCAAGGATATTCTTTAGTATCACGACCACAACTATCCATGCACTACGGGCCAAGAATATTTGTATATTCAATAATGGTCATGATCATGCCAACAACTGTCCATCAATGCACTAGGGCCAATGAGGACTTTTACCACATCATTTGTAACATTACGGTCATGATTACACTGAATAATCCCTGGTCATAATCATACCAAGTCCATCTATGCACTATAGGCCACATATGACTTTCAACACAATATAAACATGAGGATGGTGACAATGATATAAGAATTCAATAAAAACAAGTTCAAGAATTATTTTATCCAAGAACTAATAACGTCCAAATTGTCAATATGATACTGCTTTGTAGAGTAAAATTGAAGAATGCTCAGAAGAATATTTCTATGAAAAGATACTGGATAAAGCGCAAATATCAAGGATATTCCACTAATTTCATGGAGTATAGAAGTCAAAACTTTAACCAACTGAGTATAATAAGGAATGGAATAACAAAAGAAATCACCAGGCATGCGATAGACCGCACATGCAAGTTATTCCAATAGAATAATAAATAACGGAATCAGGTCCGGCGTAAAACGCACAGACAGGATATTCCAACAAAATAATAAAGACGGAATCAGGTCCGGCGTAAAACGCACAGACAAGATATTCCAACGGAATAATAAAGACGAAATCAGGTCCGGCGTAAAATGCATAGACATGATATTCCAACAGAATAATAAAGACGGAATCAGGTCCCCGTAAAACGCACAAACAGGATGTTCCAACAAAATGATAACTAATGGAACCAGGTCCGGCGTAAACGCACAGACAGGATATTCCAACAGAATGATAAAGAATGGAATAACAGAAGAATTTCACCAAGTATAGGGTAGCCCGCGTATACAGGTTATTCCAATAGAATAATAAAGAATGGAATAACAGAAGTTCTCTTCATGGATAAGAAAGAAATAATACTCCCTACCTTAGAAAAATTGGATACTGGAATAGTGAGGTAGCAGACTTCTCTTCTTCTTTCTATAATTTCTCTCTATAATAATCGCTCTAAAGCTTTTGTGAATTGGTGAGAAATGAATGAAGAATGAGATTCTATTTATATAAAAATATAGTTTCGATAATTGCACGTTTTGGGGCTCCAAAAATTACAGTACAATACCTCCAACTTTTCCTTCATTTTTAACTTAGTCATGCAAGTATTATCAACCTTGCACCAACTCCTCTAATAGTAACAAGAATGTGAAACAATAGTATACACATATGAACAAATAGTTATAATCATGTGAAATAATAGCAATCAGTTGCTCATTTATCCGGTTAAATATCGATTGGTCAATATAACCTCCAGACATCAATTATTATCGAAATAATTGTCGATTTTCACTAACACAAATAATTCCAACACAATGAAACCATTTTTATCAAAAATATAAATTTTGAAATTTTAAAGTTTGACTTTTCCCAAAAAATTCAACTATTGACTTTTTTGACCAAATAGTGAATTCTGGAAAATTTTGTGTTTATAGACTATTTTTACTAATTTCATCGTTTCGGACTCAAATATCACGTCCGCGTCACCAAATTCAACTCCGAACACAACTTCAATTTTAATAACATTCCTCATTAATATTATAACTCACAATATTTATCAATCAGGTCGTTCCCAGGAAAGAGGGGGCTTTCCAATAAGGATTTCTCTCTATTGGCGCGCAATTAGGTGACCAAACCTCTCCTTGACAAAACTTCTAGACATTATAAATATTGCAATTTAATAATATGAATAACTTTGTCGTCTCAATTATTGATTTAATAAAATAACATATTATGCAGATGATACTATAACAATAATCGAATCAATAATATGAGAGATATGATGCAACAATTACTGTAGCAATAATTGAGTATAACTGAGTGATTTCTCACATAAGCATCAATAATCAATACCGTGTGCTACTATGCAACCACGCGTACTACTGTATTTTTACTACCGGGTAGTTTAACAGTTAACGGTAAAACTTCCGCCGTTATTTTCATAAAGTATTTTTGTCGTTTTTCTCAATCCGACAATAATTCCATTGTGGGGGTCCACCAATGATTATGCCATTGTACGAATATTCCCCGACCAATCGAATATTATATAACAACTTGCGTACTTTGCAAAATTTATAAATATTACCCACAACTAAAACATTATATCAAATCCACACCATAATATTCAAAAATATATTTCGAGAAAATTTAATCTTTATTCAAAAAGTTGGGGTCTTACAACCTCCCCTTCTTATGAAATTTCGTCTTCGAAATTAGGGTGCGTACCTGGTATGTCGAAGAGGTAAGGATATCTTGATTTCATCTCAGATTCTAACTCCCAAGTCATTTCTTCCACATCGTGGTTTCTCCATAAAACTTTGACTTGAGGTATAACCTTGGAGCGTAGAATATGATCATTTTTATCCAAGATTTTAACAGGTAACTCTTCATACGTTAAATCTTCCTCTATCTCGTCTGGTTCTAATTCAATAATGTGGTTCGGGTCTTTCACATATTTATGTAACATAGATATGTGAAAAACGTTATGAACACGAGACATACTTGGCGGTAAAGCGAGTCTATACGCCACAATTCCTACTCGATCGAGGATTAAAAATGGGCTAATGAATCGAGGGTTGAGCTTTCCACTCTTTCCAAATTTCGTAACTCCCTTCCATGGAGCAACACGTAATAACACATGATCTCCAATATCGAATTCCACGTCCTTTCGATGAAGATCAGCATTACTCTTTTGTCGATCTTGTGAGATTTTTATACGTTATCGGATCGTTTGAATCTTTTTTGTAGTTATACGTACCAAATCCGGTCCCAACAACGTTGCTTCACCTACCTCATCCCACCATACTGGAGAAAGACACTTTCTTCCATACAACGCCTCAAATGGAGCCATGCTAATACTTGATTGATAACTGTTGTTGTAGGAAAACTCCACCAATGGTAGGAACTTATCCCAACTTCCCTTGAAGTCAATGACACAGAGTCTTAATAGATCTTCAAGAGTTTGAATGGTCCTCTCCGACTGCCCGTCCGTCTGAGAATGATATGCTGATCCAAATTATAAATCCGTGCCCATAGCTTTTTGTAAACTAACCCAAAATCTTGAAGTGAATCTTGGGTCTCGATCAGAAACTATGGATACTGGCATACCATGCAATCTTACAATCTCGTTTATGTATATACGAGTAAGACGTTCAAGTGTATAAGTTTCTCGTATAGGTAGGAAATGAGCAGACTTGGTCAATCTATCAGCAATGACCCAAATTGCATTTATGCCTTGAGAAACCTTGGCAAAACCAGTAACGAAATCCATGGTAATGTGTTCCCGCTTCCATTATGGAATTTCAAGTGGTTGCAATGGACCTTTTGGTACTTGATGCTCCACCTTGACTTTTTGGCAAGTTAAACACCTTGAGATAAATTCTGCTATCTCTCTCTTCATATTGCTCCACCAAAATGTATGTCGAAGATCACGATACATTTTGGTACTCCCAGGATGGATTGCAAATGGTGTGTTGTGTGCCTCCATCATGATTTTATACTTTAAATCAGGGTTGTTATGAACACAAAGTCTGGAGTTGACTCGAAGTATTCCTTATCCATCGATTCTTGCTTCCGTCATAGCACCTTCTTGTACTTTCTTCCTCATACGCATCAGTTCCAGGTATGTAGCTTGAGCATCTTTAACTTTATCTATTAAAGTCGGTTCTACTCGTATATTTGCCATTATCACATGGGTCCCTGTAGTCTTTATCTTTAACTCCATCCTTTGCAAGTCATATAAAATGGGCCTTTGCATTGATAATATTGCACTCGTACCCACATATGATCTTCTACTCAGTGCATCAGCTACTACGTTCGATTTCTAGTATGGTATTGAATAGTATGATCATAATCTTTCAACAGTTCGAGCCAACGTCATTGCCGCATGTTGAGTTCCTTTTAAGTGAATAAATATTTGAGGCTTTTATGATCCGTATAGATCTCCACTTTCTCCCCATACAGGTAATGCCTCCAAATTTTAAGCGCAAAAACGACAACTGCTAACTCTAGATCGTGAGTAGGATAATTCCTCTCATATTCTTTGAGTTGCCGTGAGGCATAGGCTATGACTTTCCCATGTTGCATGAGAACACATCCTAACCCTTTTCCCGAAGCATCACTGTAGATGACAAATCCCTCCGAGCCAGATGGTATTGTTAGAACAGGTGCTGAAATGAGTCTCCTCTTGAGTTCTTAAAAACTCTTCTCACATTCCACGCTCCAATCGAATTTTATATCTTTTCGAGTCAGCTGAGTTAATGGAGTAGCGATTCGAGAAAACCCTTCTACGAATCTCCGATAATAACCAGCTAAGTCGAGAAAGCTACGTACTTCGGTCACTGATTTAGGTTGCTCCCATCTTTGAATAGCTTTAATCTTTGCTGGGTCAACAGATATTCCATGACTTGATATCACGTGCCCAAGGAATGCAACTTCTTTAAGCCAGAACTCGCATTTCTTCAACTTGGCATATAGCTTGTTTTCACGAATCTTTTGGAGTATCAGCCTCAAGTGTTGCTCATGATCTTCACGGCTTTTGGAATATATGAGGATGTCATCAATAAAGACGACCACAAATGATCTAAATATTCCTTAAATACTCAGTTCATCATATCCATGAAGGCAGCAGGAGCATTAGTCAATTCAAAAGACATGACTAAGAATTCATAATGTCCGTACCGAGTTTTGAAGGCAGTCTTTGGAATATCCTCAGTTTTAACCTTCAGCTGATGATATCCAAAACGAAGATCGATCTTTGAAAAAAATTGTGCTCCTTATAACTGATCAAATAGGTCATCAATACGTGGCAATTGGTACCTATTTTTGATGGTGACATGATTCAACTCCCGATAATCAATACAAAGTCGCATAGTCCCATCTTTCTTCTTCACGAATAGAACAAGAGCACCCCAAGGAGACGTACTAGAACGAATGAAACCAATGTCTAAAAATTCCTGCAATTGGGTCTTCAACTCCTGAAGTTCAATAGAAGTCATTCGATATGGGGCTTTGGAAATTGGTTTTGTACCAGGTTCAAGGTCGATACAAAATTCAACTTCAGGCCAACAATTGTCCATCAATGCAATACGGGCCAATGAGGACTTTTACCACATCATTTATAACATTACAGTCATGATTACACTGAATAATCCCTGGTCATAATCATACCAAGTCCATCTATGCACTATGGGCCACAGATAACTTTCAACATGAGGATGATGACAATGATATAAGAATTCAATAAAAACAAGTTCAAGAATTATTTTATCCAGGAACTAATAACGTCCAAATTGTCAACATGATACTGCTTTGTAGAGTAAAATTGAAGAATGCTCAAAAGAATATTTTCATGAAAAGATACTGGATGAAGCACAAATATCAAGGATATTCCACTAATTTCATGGAGTATAGAAGTCAAAACTTTAACCAACTGAGTATAATAAGGAATGGAATAATAAAAGAAATCACCAGGCATGCGATAGACCGCACAGGCAAGTTATTCCAACAGAATAATAAATAACGGAATCATGTCCGGCGTAAAACGCACAGACAAGATATTCCAACAGAATAATTAAGACGAAATCAGGTCCGACGTAAAATGCATAGACAGGATATTCCAACAGAATAATAAAGACGGGATCAGGTCCGGCGTAAAACGCACAGACAGTATGTTCCAACAGAATGATAAATAATGGAACCAAGTCTGGCGTAAACGCACAGACAGGATGTTCCAATAGAATGATAAAGAATGGAATAACAGAAGAATTTCACCAAGTATAGGGTAGCCCGCGTATACAGGTTATTCCAATAGAATAATAAAGAATGGAATAACAGAAGTTCTCTTCATGGATAAGAAAGAAATAATATTCCCTACCTTAGAAAAATTGGATACTGGAATAGTGAGGTAGCAGACTTCTCTTCTTCTTTCTATAGTTTCTCTCTATAATAATTGCTCTAAAGCTTTTGTGAATTGGTGAGAAATGAAGGAAGAATGAGCTTCTATTTATAGAAAAATATAGTTTCGATAATTGCACGTTTTGGGGCTCAAAAAATTACAGTACAATACCTCCAACCTTTCCTTTATTTTTAATTTAGTCATGGAAGTATTATCAAACTTGCACCACCTCCCCTAATAGTAAATAATGTGACTCAATAGTAAATTATGTGAATCAATAGTTCTAGACATGTGAAAATATGAATTACAGTATAGTACCTCCATCTATACCTCCATTTTTAACTTAGTCATGCAAGTATTATCAATCTTGCACCAACTCCCCTAATAGTAACAAGAATGTGAAACAATAGTATACACATACGAACAAATAGTTATAATCATGTGAAATAATTGCAATCAATTGCTCATTTATCCGGTTAAATACCCGATTGGTCAATATAACCTCCAAACATCAATTATTATCGAAATAATTGTCAATTTTCACTAACACAAATAATTCCAACACAATGAAACTATTTTTATCAAAAATATAAATTTTAAAATTTCAATGTTTGACTTTTCTCGAAAAAGTCAACTATTGACCTTTTTGACCAAATAGTAAATTCCGGAAAATTTTTTGTTTATAGACTATTTTTACTAATTTCATCGTTCCAGACTCAAATATCACGTCCGCGTCTCCAAATTCAACTCCGTACACAACTTCAATTTTAATAACATTCATCATTAATATTATAACTCACAATATTTATCAAACAGGTCGTTCTCAGGAAAGAGGGGGCTTTCCAATAAGGATTTCTCCCTATTGGCGCGCAATTAGGTGACCAAACCTCTCCTTGACAGAACTTCTAGATATTACAAATATTTCAATTTAATAATATGAATAACTTTGTCGTCTCAATTATTGATTTAATAAAATAACATATTATGCAGATGATACTATAACAATAATCGAATCAATAATATGAGAGATATGATGCAGTAATTACTATAGCAATAATTGAGTATAACTGAGTGACTTCTCACGTAAGCATCAATAATCAATACCGTGTGCTACTATGCAACCACGCGTATTACTGTACTTTTACTACCGGGTAGTTCAACAGTTAATGGTAAAACTTCCACCGTTATTTTCATAAAATATTTTTTTCGTTTTTCTCAATCCGACAATAATTCCGTTTTGGGGGTCCACCAATGATTTTGCCGTTGTACGAATATTCCCTGTTAAAACGAATATTCTCCGACCAATCGAATATTATATAACAACTTGTGTACTTTGCAAAATTTATAAATATTACCCACAACTATAACATTATATCAAATCCACACCATAATATTCAAAAATATATTTCGAGAAAATTTAATCTTTATTCAAAAAGTTGGGGTCTTACAAAAATAATTAGAAACTGAAGAGCGGGATATTGTTGAAGCAAATTAAATCGACTAGAGCCGGTCAACTTGTGACGTATGAGGCTATAAAAAGTTAATCACATATTTTTATGTGAATATTATAAAAGTAATGTGAAGGGATGTATACTTTGATATAAGTTGAAAGGACAACTTCCAGATTAAGTTACGAGGTGATGATTAATTATTTAATCAAAGAGATGTTCATCGATGTTGTGAGTTATCAATTGAAGCAAATTATGAATGAGCATGAAGTAGATGATAAAACGCCGGAGCGCGAGAGTTTTTCAAAACTTGATTGTATATGTTAAGTGTAAAGAAAATAAGAAACGTAATAAGACATAAAATGAAGTTTAACGTATTAACCGAATGGACAAGAAAGTGTCCTAGTAAGTTTTAAACACGTGAATGAACATTGTGTATTAAGGTGAAAAAGGGAAGAACGATGAAATGTAAAGTAGATCTAACATAAGTAACTAATAAGCGTCATTATGTGACTAATTATGGTTATATATACACTTAATCGTGTAGGACAATGGAAGGATGAATTCTCCTAACCGCGCAAGGAACGCTTTGAGGCAAGTTCTTCAATAACTTGCTCTTATGTGATAATGTGAACTAAATCATGTGTTTATGGTAGTTAATGAAATATGGTTCCTTATGTGAACTAGTTGGCTATATAAATGTTATGTGACTAAGTGCAAAGTATGAAATTGGTGGAGTACATGTTAGATATACAACATTAAGTTTATATGTGTTGTATGATAAGTATGATGCATATAGAAATGCATATCATGAGATGTATGAATCATAAGTAGATGCATTGGCTAAAACTTATGATGCATGAATATATGAAATTTGTATGTTATGTGAAACATAATATGTGTAGACTGTGGAACTTGTTGAGCCATCGTGCTCAACCTTGCAAACAAATTTTGTAGATAATGGTCGATATAAGCAGATGACCATAGCGTTAAAGAATTCAAAATATACGAAGTTTCACAAGAAGAAATTTTGATGTAAGATTATTTTTGCTATAGTAAGAAACTAACACATTGGTATATTCTCTTTAGAGTACTTATACTTGGAAATGCTAAGGGCTAGAACACTTAATTGCGTAGTTTCTAGCTATGTTAGATGAACGTTGATGTTATACATTTGTAGTTGAAGAACATTTCACATAAGAATATTTAATTTAAATTGTGAGTTATAAATACTCGCAATGAATATATCAATATGAAATATATTGTTTAAAATGGATAAATTAGATCATGAGCGATCTACAGATGTAATGTAAGACCCCGAATTTTATGAAATAAAAGTATTCAATTTTCTTATAATTACTATTCAGTAAATGGTTAAATTGATAAAAGTTTAAAGTTAAAGGTGATATATATAAATATTTTAAATAAGCAAGTGGTTATAAAATACTCATTGTTGTTGGGGAATATTCGTTTGGTCGTGGAATATTCTTCCTGTCAAGGAATATTCGTACGACGGTGCATTCTTTTATGGGCCCCATAATGGAAAGCGATTGGATGAAGAAAATGACAAGTATAAGTTGTTTATAAATAACGGCGTAGTTGTTACCGTTAATACTATTGGAATACCCGGTGGTTAAAACACAGTAATACGCGTTGTTGCACAGTAACACACGGTATTGCACCAATTATTGATTCTTACGTAAGAAGGCACTACTCAATAATTGTTATAGTAATTACTGTTCAATATTTTATTTTATTTATTCAATAATTGGTACGTTGAAATTTTATATTATTGTTGTTTTAATAATTGTCACTACACAATATTTTTCATTATCAGATCAATGATTCATATTATTTTAGTAATATTACTAGATAACATTATTGGCAATATCTAGAAAGTTCTGTCTAAGGAGAGGTTTGGTCACCTAATTGCGCGCCAGTAAGGAGAAATTCTTATTGGAAAGCCCACTCTTTCCTGGGAACGGCCTGGTTGCCAGTATTGTGATTCTGTAATATTATTTGTGAATAGTTAATTATTGATTTATATGATAAGGAAAATATTCATTTTATGTGGATATAGATGGAAAAAATTTTAAAGTGACAATTGTTGAAAAATTGATATTTTATCTTTTTTGATAAAATAATTCATTTAAATATATTATTATATTTTAATAATATAATAATGGTGATATTTTTATAATAAATGTGTGATATATGAGTATATGAGGAGGAAGAGTATTTTTGTTACTAAAAATATTTAAAACATGTTAAACATGTTTGTAGACCCCATTTCTTGACTGAAATTTGATTATAGCCTGTAAAATCGCCCGTTTATGGATTTCGGTCAATTTCTATTTGGAATTTGGAAAAACTTAAACTTACAAAGTTGTAGAAAATGAAATTTCCTATGGAAAGGACATGTGGTTCAAATTTTTTTGATAAAAGGGCTATTTATTATGAATTATTGAAGTTCCGAAATAATTAAATTTTGGAAGTTTTAAATATTTTTGTTTAGAAAAACGTTTTTGGCATTATGGTGGGCTATATTGGTGGCTGAATTTAGTTGTCAAAGAGGTGGGCTTGAATATTTTTTATAAATATATATTTTATTAAATTTTCTGCTTTGGTGTTCTAAGCATTTTCCTTTAAATAGGGTGCTTATGTTAGAATTGAAAATCACACCAGAAACTGAAGTTTTCTCTCTCTTTCTCTCTTTATATTATCGAGTGTATTCTTGTGAGTATTTTTATATTTTGAGTGTTGCTATACGGTGGAAGTTCCTTCAGCACTATATCCAGTATTCCAATCAGAAGTACTGTCTTTTTGAGGTAATGGATTGTAAGGGATAGTAAGGGATGTTATTTTCTTCGTAAATGATATTATTTCTTTCAATATCATTATACCGAAATATTGGTATGAATATTATTATGGAAGTTTATCTTTTTGTGTCGGGGTTACTATTCACGTATACGACACTATTCATGTATATGACATTTTTTACGTATACGGTACTATGTACGAATACGGAGTACTATTCACGAGTTACTATTTATGAGTTACTATTCATGAGTACTATTCACAAAAAAATTGGTTTCTTTTTCTTACCAAATTATCGTTAATTTATGAATATTACTCTTGAAATTAAATGTTGTTGTTGATCCTATTATTTTTATTATCATATATAATATTTTTATAACCCTGGTGATGGAATTTCTCTTTAACTTGAGTGTAAAGATGGGTAATATATTGGTATGATCGTGACTATGGGTTTTCTTTGGCCAGTAGTGCAAAGTTGAATTGTTGACTAGTAAGATCATGACCATTGAATTTACAATGGAATATTTTTAGCTTAAGGGTAAGGTGAATTGATCAACATGGTTATAATTATGGTTTATATAAATTCTTAAATGATTATGTATTTCTTTGAGATATGAATATCTTTGGCCTGTAGTGCAAAGATGACATGTTGTTGAATATCTTTGGCCTGTAGTGCAAAGATGAACTGTTGATGAATATATTTGGCCCATAGTGCAAAGATAAATTTATTAGTATAATTATGAACAGGAACTGTGATTTGGTATAACCATGATCTTTGATGTTTCAGGTAAAGACAAGTGATGAAAATTATCTTCGTCCTGAATGCGAACAGGAATTTAGAACTACATTTATGATTATGAGTTATTCACATGATTGTGGACAGGAACTGTTGATTGATGTTACAGGGTTAAAACATTGTTGGTGGACTTTTAACATGGAGAAGATAATAGACTTTATGGTCTATTTGACTCTCCTAATGGATTGCTCGTTCCGCTGCAACTATGGTTGAAAAGTTTTATCATCTACCATATGTTCTAAATCTCTGATTTATTATTGATGAAGGCTATTGAGAATTTAATTATCTTTAGTCATGATATTCTTTACTGGGCTATTTGTGCTCACCCTTTTGCTTCACAATTCCTTTCAGGTAATAAGAGTGTAGCTGGGTCGAGCGGGAGTAACAGGAGAATAGAATGGTGGTCTCTAGCTGTGGAGGTTCTCCATAAACAGTATAGAAAAGTGTGTTATATTCTATACATCATTTAGTAGTTATATCTGGTGAATCAAATAGGGTGAGGCGAATCCAACGTTCATACAAGATGTCTAATGACACACAACCTCGTGTTATCATAAGACATAGTTATGCATATCCACTTGCTGAGTATATCTACAAGCACTATTTATATGATCTTGGAGTTTGGTTGAAGTATAATTCTCAATTAGAGACGGTGGAGATAATGATATGTCAAGAGAAGACTCACCATTGGAAAGAATATGATAGTAATCTTCTCGTTTTTCTTTGGGGTTTATTGGGTCACCAAGGATAATTTTGTGGGCATATGATATCTATCATAACCTAGAAGCATGGCCTCCCATGTACGAAGGTTTCCTTGAGCACTTCTCAAAGATTTTAATTTCTAAAACAGTTATTGGTTGTACCTTTATGTAAGGTATCACTGTGAGGTGCGGTCCACGGTTGGGACATGAGTCACATTTGGTATATATTTGTATCAAAGCTCACAACATATGTGTTGTTGTATTTTGCACGACAATTGTAGTAATAAAGTTGTAGTTGTTTTCTGTACCATGTATTTGGCGACTCAGAATGGGTTGGGTGGATTGGACCTATTTTGGGGGTGTTACATTTTGTATCAGAGCTTAGGGATATGATCTCTGGCGGAGATCAGGGAATAGAACTAGGAGGGGAGAGACGAGTAAATCCTTCGCTAGTGTGTCCTACCTAAGCTTATTTGTTGGTCAGTCATAATATCGGGATATTATGTGATATGTTAATTTGTTCAATTAACCCTTGTTTTGAAGCTGTATTCTAGAATAATATCTGAAATACAGGAGATGAGCAATGGAGAAATCATGATGACAGGGAAGATGGAATCTGAAATGAAAGCAAGGTATTCTTAACTCTTTGAAATACCAGGTACATAAATTTCGGGGACGAAATTTCATAAGGAGGGGAGATTTTAAGACCCCGAATTTTATGAAATAAAAGTATTCAATTTTCTTATAATTATTATTCAGTAAATGATTAAATTGATAAAAGTTTAAAGTTAAAGGTGATATATGTAAATATTTTAAATAAGCAAGTGGTTATAAAATACTCATTGTTGTCGGGGAATATTCGTTTGGTCGTGAAATATTCTTCATGTCGGGAAATATTCGTACAACGGCGCAGCCTTTTGTGGGCCCCATAACGGAAATTGATTGGATGAAGAAAACGAAAAGAATAAGTTGTTTATAAATAATGGCATAGTTGTTACCGTTAATACTGTTGGAATACCCGGTGGTTAAAACACAGTAATACGCGTTGTTGTACAGTAACACACGGTATTGTACCAATTATTGATTCTTACGTAAGAAGACACTACTCAATAATTGTTACAGTAATTACTGTTCAATATTTTATTTTATTGATTCAATAATTACTACGTTGAAATTTTATATTATTGTTGTTTTAATAATTGTCACTACACAATATTTCCCATTATCATATCAATAATTCATATTATTTTAATAATATTACTAGATAACATTATTGGTAATATCTAGAAAGTTATGTCTAAGGAGAGGTTTGGTCACCTAATTGCGCGCCAGTAAGGAGAAATTCTTATTGGAAAGCCTCCTCTTTCCTGGGAACGGCCTGGTTGCCAGTATTGTGATTCTGTAATTTTATTTGTGAATAGTTAATTATTGATTTATATGATAAGGAAAATATTCATTTTATGTGGATATAGATGGAGAAAATTTTAAAGTGACAATTGTTGAAAAATTGATATTTTATCTTTTCTGATAAAATAATTCATTTAAATATATTATTATATTTTAATAATATAATAATGGTGATATTTTTATAATGAATGTGTGATATATGAGTATATGAGAAGAAAGAGTATTTTTGTTACTAAAAATATTTAAAACATGTTAAACATATTTGTGGACCCCATTTCTTGACTGAAATTTGATTATAGCCTGTAAAATTGCCCGTTTGTGGATTTCGGTCAATTTCTGTTTGGAATTTGGAAAAACTTAAACTTACAAAGTTGTAGAGAATGAAATTTCCTATGGAAAGGACATGTGGTTCGAATTTTTCTTACAAAAGGGCTATTTATTATGAATTATTGAAGTTCCGAAGTAACAAGTGCTTTGTTCCTTTTGTTATCCTTATAACTTGATTTGCCTTTATTCTTTATTTGTAAGTAGTCCTTTTTGAAGTGGCCTTCGCGTTCGCATTCTAAACAAGCGTCTTAATTTTATTTAAGTGACAACATTCTTTCTTTGTAATAATGTTTTGAACCTTCTTGAAGTCATTTCAATTACCCAATCCGAATTATCATCTAGCTCCTTTTCATTACCAACATTAAGAGACAATACTTTTTTTCAAGGAGTTTCCTCCTCATCATCATATCTCCTTAACTGATTTTCACATTTTTCTAAGTCACCAAATAAAGTTAATGTATCTATATAAGAAATATTAGGAGAATCTTGAAGAGTTATAACTTTAAAAGTAAACCTCTTGGACATAGTCTTAATTAAGTAACTATTGGTTGATCTCACTTTGTGGAATTGATTTATCAAGTAGCTTCAAGGAATTTATGAGTACTAGGAACCTTACTTGTGTCTCCTTGATAGTTTCTTCTTTCTCAAGCTTAAATATTTCTAATCATGCATGAGCCTATTAAACTTGACTTCTCTTACCTTTGATGTACCCGCATGACTTACTTTCAAGGTTTCTCATATCTTTTTAGCCATGTTACATGAGGATACTTTGTCAATCCCGGATTGCACCATGCCACTAAGGAGTATTCATTTCTTTATAATCATAAGAGACCATGTAAGTCTCAGTTGCATCCATCTCCATCCAGGTTTTTGGAGTACCATCATTTTTCTTTAGCATGACAGGACCATTCTCTACGACCCACAATTCCCATGGATCTCTTTTAAGATAGATCATCATTCAAAACTTTCAGAAGTTGTAATTTTCTGTTCCATGAAGTAGTGGAGGTTTAAAAGTTGATTGACCTTCTTGAATAGTGTTCCCAAATTGTGTCATGTTAGAATATATCCCTACAAGTCACCTTTAAGACTAAGATAAGTAGAGTCAAGCTCTAATACTAAATGAAATTCAGATAGTAACACTTAGAAGGGGGGTTGAATAAGTGCGGGAGCAAACGATAACAAACGATAACAAACTTTTGCAATTCCAGAAATCAATCAAAAACTTTCTATTTGAAAATGTGGTATGCTGTATTTATGAATTTAGCTTGCTAGATTACCAATTTAACAATTTTAATAGAAACATTTTACTAACAGTTTTTATAAATTAAGTTACTTAAACCAAATAGTAACCTGAGTTGAAACTGATAATTTTCTGATGAAATATATATATGTTCAAGTATTAAGATTAAGTTTTACAATTCGAATTGAAGTATGTAATGAGCAATTAAAGTGAAATAATTAAATGCATGAACACAATGAAGTTTTTACGTCGTTCGACCCCTAACCTCTATTCTAGTGACCTAATTCACGTCCAATACAACCTAGTATTAGAGATTCTTTTATTTATAAACTTTGTTTACAATTCAACTCTTTTACAAAACAAGTTCCCATGACCCTTTAGTACTTATACTCCCTGAGTACCTTTGTTCCCCGTGCACCTATGCACCCTTAAGCACTTATGCTTCGTTTGAACTTGTTTGTAAAAACCTCTAATCTAACCCGGATTAATAGAAATAATAGACTAACCACTTAGGGAGGTGTATTCAATTAAAATTTTTAAAGACTTCTAAAGACTTTAAAAGTTTGGTTGTATTCGATCAAGACATTTAAAGAGTATAAAAGTTTAGTGGTATTCAATTAAAACTTTTTTAATGTCTTTAAACGTTAGGTGGTATTGAATTAAGATTTTTACAAAGTCTATAAAAGTATATTGGTATTCAAAAAGTCATAGATTTTAAAGATTTCTATCAAATGGTAGAGTTTGACAGACTTTAGAAGAAGAATTATAACTATCAATCCATATCCAAAGTCTTGCCTCATCTCTAAAGATTTCTAAAGACTTCCAAATAAACACAAAGGTGGATAAAACTAGTTATTAATTGGACTTTATCTTTTATTGGGTCAAATTAGTTATTTATTTTATATGGGCTAATAAATATTAATATGTGATGGATAAATAATTTGGTAAAATTTGGGCCCATAAAAATAATTGGATTTATTATAATTTTATTATAAGAGAATTAACAAGATATATTAATAAGTAAACAAATAACTAGACCTAATATGAATTGGTGAGGAAAAAATCAGTCGTTCGAAAACTTCCAATAGAAAGAGGAAAGAGATTTGTTCAACAAAGATGAGATAAAATCTTAAAACTCTCATATCAATTGTAAAGATTATGTATTATAATATATGAAAATAGAAAATATATGATGTGTATGTGTAATTTTTTTTATTTTCTGGCATTTTAAACGAAGGAAATCACTGTTTCTTTTTGAGACATCTTCCATATTCGTCTTTATGTGTCTTTGGTATATCATAGTGAAATAATGTAATATGTGGTTGTATTCCTGCATGACAAATTGATAGATTCGTTATCTTTCCTTTATAAAAAAGGGAAAAATGCACTGCTTTGATATATGTTAGGCGCATAAAAAAAGTCCACACAATCAAACAAAATTAGCAGCAGTTAAGATGGAAAATTGGGTTGACAGAATCACACAATCACACAATCAACATATATATATATATATATATATATATATATATATATATATATATATATATTAGTAAAGCAATCAATTATTAGTAAAAAGCGTACGCATATGCATAAAGTATATATAACTCAATGAAAAGTGAGCTTAATTTTTGTATTGCGCCTGTAGTTTCTAAAGTTTTATTGGTATCCGAGTATCCAAATGTATCATAAAATGAGTAGAATAATGTGAACGCTTTTAACATATATAAAATCTCATGCCACAATAATATAATTAGATTTACTCTAGTTCATGAAAAAAGAGGGAGAAGTTATACACATGGGCTAATTAAGAATTAATATAAGTTGCAAGATATATTAGAAGTATACAAAAGTCTATCACAGTCTTAATAAAAAGTTTATAAAAGTCTGTTACTTATTTCATGGAGTCTATAAAAGTCATTTTAAAAAAGTCTTTAAAGTCTGTTAAAGTCATTAAAATCCCACAAATTCTACAAAAGTCTATCACTTTAAAAAGTCTTTAAAAATCTTAATTGAATACATCCCCCTTAGTGACGAGGGAAGTCACTTCTGCAATAAGTTCTTCATAGCTCTCTTGGCTAAATTAGGGGTCAACCATAGAATTGTGACTGCTTATCATCCCCAAATGAGTGGCCAAGCCGAAGTTTCAAATAGAGAGGTAAAAAGAATTTTAGAGAAAATAGTGAATCCGAACAGAAAAGATTGATCTCTGAAATTGGATGACGCTTTATGGGCATATTGCACAGCATACAAGACACCGATTGGAATGTCTCCGTATCAACTTGTCTACGGAAAAGTGTGTCACCTCCCAGTCAAACTTGAGCATAAAACATATTGGGCCATACATAAGTTAAATTTTGATCTAACAACTGCAGGGGAGAAAAGACTGCTTCAACTTAACGAGTTAGATGAATTTCGTCTGCAATCATACAAAAACTCCAAGTTGTATAAAGAAAAGGTCAAGAACTGGCACGACCATAAAATTTTGAATAGGAACTTCGAACCGGGACAAACTGTGTTATTGTATAACTCTCGACTGATATTATTTCCCCAGAAACTCAAATCAAGATGGTCAGAGCCTTTCACAATCAAAACAGTCTATCCACATGGAGCTTGTGACGCCCCCAAATCCGGGTTACCTGACCCCCAGGTTTGGTGCTCACGATCCATCGTATAAATAACATCTAACTACCCATTCAATTATGAATATTATCATACATACCATTAAATAATATCATTAATAAAATATCTCAGGTTTTCTAACCTTGACATAACAAACATACCCTCAGATATACAAAAAGGGTTACACATGACAACACAATATGTAAAGTTCATATTACTACTCCTACAATTTGCCTTTGCCCTTGTCCTTCTCTAACCCTCCTGCTACTTCGTTCTTAGCTAAAATATTATATTTAAGCAACGGTGAGCAACAAGTTTGCTCCGCAAGTTAAAACATACAATAAAAGATATGAATCAAGATCATTACTCTAGATTAGATAGAACTTCAACAAAGTTCAAAGAACTTTGAATTAGCTAAATAAATCAGTTAGCAATAACAAGATTTTATAGAATTGCAGGCTAAACAACAATTCAATGATGAATGAGTAAAACCCTTTCGAAGTTTCAACAATATTCAATTGATTATTGAGAGATAATACTACACAATAACAAAGTGAAATATTTCCAGATTTTATGTTGAGTGATCATAATGGATCATGAACAAATTGAGTAATTAACAATTATTTAATGCTGAAATTACCCAGGTTAACAGATATCCATAAATATTAAATCATACGCCTCCACAAGTACATAAAGTGATCAGCTTTATTGTACCCAATATTATGCATAATACTCAAAATCGCGTAACGACCGGATATTCGACCACAAATTCCCTTTTATATAAGGGTTGGTCATCTCTATCTTCCATCAAGAGTTCGTATCACAACAATATAGTTTAGATTTAAAGAAATACTATGATTTCAACATATAATAACGATCTCGATCTAGCCAAAATATTTGGCATTGATCTTTCAATAACAATTGAGTTCAAATACTAAAAAGTATCAAGTTTCAACAAATAATTATCTCGCTAAAACAATTAGCTAAGACAAAGCTCAAAAATTGTTCTATAATAGACAGAAATCAACTGCACTATTTGTAATCAACAATAATATTGTAAATAACCAACAATAGTTATTCCCCAGTCATACTTTAAAAATTCAGTTTAAGTTAATGAACTTGCACTAACTGCGAATAATCAATAATAAATCTCAGATGTGGAATAATCATCAATAATTATCCACTACTATGTTTGAAAAGTAATAACTCGAGATTGAGTTAAGGAAACTTGCATTTGTCGTTGACTACTGTTACACAATATAACTTAGCTACGTTTGAAAGACCTATAATCAATAATATCGATCTCGTAATTAACATAACACATCACAACACAATACTATACTATCATTTAATGTCACTATATCACTTAGACACATAATCATGTACTCACAACAGTGTTTAGAACTTATACAAACACTTATCATGTCCAACTACGTCAGTTTGGTTGGACTTCGGTATCAATTCTAGGTCTTGATTGCCATGACAGATAATAAACTAGTTTATTTTCAATACAACTCTATTCTACAGCTTTAATATTATTTTAGATAATTAAAATATCCTTTATAATATTTTTCGGAACCTTAAATAATTATTATCTTTTATAATAATTTTCCAAACACTGATATCATTTTTAAATGATTTAAATACTAATTAATACCATTATCATTAATATTTAAATAATATTAAAATATTAATAAAATACTTGTCAAAATATTAAAGTTATTTATAATAACTCAAAATATTTTTAAATCACTAATATTACCCTTAAATGAATTTTGAAATATTTAAAATCATTTTTAAATAATTCCCATTAATATTCAAATATTAATGTATTTTTCATTAAAATATTAAAATTCATTTATTATAACTTAAAATATTTTTAAATCATTTATATCATTTTTAAATGATTTTTAAATCATAAAAACTATTTTTAAATCATTTATTTAATAAATTTATTATCATTAATATTAAATTATTAATAAAATTTATCTCAAAATATTAAAAGTCATATTTTATAACTTAAAATATTTTTTTACACTTTATTATCATTTAAAATGATTTTTAAAATATCAAAATCATTTTTAACTAATTTATTTAATATAATTATTAAATAAATCTAATATCATTAATATTAAAATATTAATGAAAATTATGTCAAATTATCAAAAGTTATTTTTTATAACTTAAAATAAATTTTAAAACTCATTTTTGAATTTTTAAGAATTAATTTCTATTTTGATTGATTTATTGAAAATTAATATAATTAATTTTAATAAAATTGTCGCTAAAGGCTATAGCGACAGAAACTGTCACTATTGGTGTTCTTGAGTCTCAAGAACATTGAAAGTCAGTCCTAGGATGCCTACTTTGACTAGCTTCAATTCTTTGTTCATGATGATTATGGTCATGCAAATGCACTAGTTATGTAGTATTGATGTAATACTACCATGTACCAACACTAATCACCTTTGTCCTTCTTTCTTCCTTCAGATAGATTTTCTGCCCTTTGGGTTAGCTCCAGTTCATAGGTAAGAAGGTTGCCATAGAGTTATTGAACAGTCATCTCATGGAGATTCTTTGATTCTTTGATGGCGGTGGTCTTGGCATCCCACTTGCTTGGTAAGGCTATCATGAATTTTATGATCAGATCTTTCCAAAAGCTCGAAGAGAGTTGAGTAGTACATTGAATCTTTCATAGGTGGAAGTGGCATTTTGTCCTGGAATATGGGTGAACATTTCACATTGTTGAGTCAGAAGAGATTGCTTGTTTTCTCTAACTTCTTCAGTTCCTTCGTGCATAATGAGCAGTGCTTCCCAGACTTCCTTGGCAGTTTTGTTATTGACCACATTTTCGAACAGATCATCTTCTAAAGACTGGAACAAAATGTTCTTGGCCTTTTTGTCTAGTTGGACAGCTTTCTTTTCGTTGTCACTCCACTCAGTTTTGACCTTGATTTGAACTCTGTTTGGATCTTCTGGAGTTGGTGCAAGCTTTGTTGGAATATAGGGCCCATTCATAACAGTTTCATATAACTCTTCATCTATTGAGTCTATGTAGACTTGCATACGGACTTTCTAGTTTGTAAATTTGTCTTCATTGCACATTGGTGGCTTCTTGCCTCCTCCAGTCTTAGATTCGCTTATCAGATGTGCCATTGGATCTACTCAAGCTTTGTAGGCTGATTGAGAGAACCTATTTTGATACCAATTGTTAGTTCCTAGAGGCACAATACTTATCTAGAAGAAGGGTTGATTAGATATTTTAAAATTTTCTTTTTCAAAATACTTATCAGATTTGTTAATGATTTAACCACAACGGAATTTAAGATTTATTTGTTCCCCTTTAAGATAAACCAAGTTAATAGGTGATAAGCAGTTATGACAGATATATCAGTTATAGTAAGAATCTAAAAGACATAGTGTTTTAAAGTGGTTCAGAGCACTCAAGGCTCCTAGTCCACTCTTCTACTCCTCGAGTAGGAAATCCACTAAGGATATCTTTACAATCTTCGAATCACTTAGATTCCTTCAAGACCAGCAGTCTTGGAACTCTTTAGTTCACTTAGAACTCTTCAAGTCCAGCAGACTTGGAACTTCTTAGTTCACTTTATGAGAGTTGAGTTCTTGAGTTTTGTTACTCAGTTGCCATTAAGCATATGTTCGAAAGAACTGAGTAGCTGAGCAAGTTTTCTTTCTAGATCGTAGAGTTTGGCGTTTCAGTGTTCTTCAGCTTTTCATTGTGTGCTTGATTAATTTCTTCCATCTGCATCTGATTTGTATATAAGGTGCCTTTGAAACACTACCTCCGTCCCACAATAAGTGCTTTTTTAGGCTTAATATTTTTTCCCAAAATAAGTGATGTGTTAGAACTCCAATACAATTTTTACAATATTTTCTCATATATGCCCTTATGCATTTAATGGTATTTATTGCATCTTTCAATCACTACAATTAAATGACATTCATTAACTTTTCAACTTTAAAGAAAATATATTAAGGGTATTTTTGTCATTTTAACTTGTGTATTGGTATGTGTGATTTAAGCTAAAAAAGCACTTATTATGGGACGGATGTAGTATGTCCATTTGAAGGCATTTGTTGAATCATTAAATGTATTTGACATTTTGAGCACTGATGGTGACTTCCTGGAAATCTTCTATTCAGCCGTCTGGCCCACTGACACAGCAGACTGCTATCTCACCTAACACCAGAAAAGGTCTTTTCAGCTGACATGTAGTACTTTCCTTAGCTTCTTCAATACGTTTCTTCGTTATATACTAAGGATGGGTGTTGGATTATTGGGATTCCCGAGTGTCTCAACGTCTATAATCCATTCCTTATTTGTTGTATTTTATTCTTCAACAAATGAACAAAGCTCGATGCTTCTGATGCAGACAAATGATGCACTATGATCATGATCGTGGTGTCTAGTTCATGATTGATTCAGCTTGTGAATGAGACAATGTGATCTTTCTTAAGTATAGGTAGACTACGATCTCTACCTGCTTGATTTGTAGACTCTACATTTCCGGGAGCAGACTACGATTCTTGACTTAGCTCGGAAGACATTTGGACCACTCTACGATACTGGGAGAGGCCCTTCAAAGTAGACAGACTACGATTCTACCTTGGATTCTGCAATCTCTTGGCTAGCTTGACAGACTACGATTTTGTTGAAGCCTATCTTATTACATCTCAAAAAATATCAACCTAACAGTTTTGATCTTTTCTTTTATCCATTCATTTACAGAATGATAAACATTTAGCACAGATCAAACCTAACAATTTTTGATCTATCACTAAGTCATTGTACATGTGTTCCTTGAAGGACTTTACATATAAGCATGTTTATTTACTTTCAACATCAAATTTGAATATGTAATTCCCAACACACTAGTTTTATTTTAGCTTTTAACTAGTTATACATAAAAATTCACCATGACTTCATTACATAAGCTTTTTCTTCCGTTCCAATTGGGTGGTGTTCGTAACTCCTAGGTTCATAACACAACACCCTATAACTTAATTTTTATATTTGGAACACCACACAAAAAGTGTCTCAAAATAGCCACTTTAGTCCACTTTTAGTCCGTTCTTTCATTCCTTTACGCATATGCTTGTATTTTCATTTTTGGTTCCACTTTCATGACATTTAACAAGTAGTTTAACATATTTAAACTATATAAACCCTTATCACTCCAAGATCCTTCCATGATCTTTCATTAAAAATAACATCCACCAACAAAGCACTTCCTAACATACTAGAAAGCATTTAAAAGAAAAAGATGAAGATATTTTAATTTCTAAGGTTGTTTACCTCTTCTTGGTTGCTCTTGTCTTCACCTCTTCCTCTCTATGCTCTCTATTTCTTTCTTTCACTTGTTCTCTCTTGCTCTTTCTCTCTTCATTATTTTCTCTCTTGCAAATGAAATGAATTTGTTAAGGGTAAAGAATTAACTTATTTCATCTCCCACCAACTAACCTAACCATCCTCTAAGGTTAAGCAGACTCATGTTGGATTAAGGAGTAAAAGGATGACATTTAGAGACTTAAGGATGAAGATGGTAAAAGAGATAAACAAGCATTAAATGACATTGCCACCTATAGAGCATGAGTCAAAACATACTCCCCCTTTCTCCTCAAAATAGTCGGACACGTGTCTAGTAGCTAGTAAGAGACACATGTCCTCCTCCTTAGCTTATTTCTCACACTTTAGCCTTTTTACTCTCTTATCCCATGTGCTTAATGCCTACACATGACACATGGCCTCTCAAGTCTTTAGCTCCAAGTCTGGCTATCCTTTGGCTCAAAGCTTTGCAAGAATTTGCTTCAAGTCTTCACGGCATGGATTCAAGACTTAAGTCACACTAACCTTACCAAGCCTCTTTCATTTCTTAACCAAGTCATTCAAACCCTAGGCTTGGTTAGGCCAAAAATTAATATGATTTCTCATTTTCTTTTTAGTTATATTTTTTAACTTTTTCGGTTACATTTTCATAACACGCTCGGTTAGCTGAAAAATCGACTTTTGATTTTTGAAAATCTGATTTCACCATTGTTCCCCCTTTCCCGAATAAACGCTACGTCGCTCTTCGAAAAGTCGAAAAAATGAAGTTGTGTTTTTAGCGTGAATAATATTTTTACGGCTTTTTCCCGAATTTTTTTTTATTAGAGATTTCATCTCTCCTTCTCAAATAAACGCTATGATTTAATTCAAAAATTTTGAAAATAAACATTTATTAGCGTTTTCTGCGTTTTATGAATAGTGTTTTTCAAAAAAAAAAATTCTTCCAAAAACTCCTGACACTCGTACATAGTCACGTAACACGTAAACTAGGTCATTAATCGACCTAAAAACTCATAATACGTAATTTTTTCTATCAAAATATTTATTTTATTTAATAAATTTTAAAAATCTTATTACAAAGATATTTTACAATTAATCTCAATCGTTACATGAAGTCGGCCATGGTACTGGGATTTTCAGTTTTAGGTACAAGGGCTATGGTTGTAGAGTTAATACATTTGGGCATACAACAGGAAGTGAAGAAAAATTTAATAGCACGAGAAAAGTTTGGCCCCACAATGTCCCAGCAATGGATGAAGAAGTTAAAATTAAACTCATCTGGACCTGGGCTTTTGTTTTTCTTCATGGATTTTAGAACTTTGAAAATTTTATCATCAGAGATAGGAACAATAAGAGCATCAACTTGGGGCTGACTGATCTACTTTGTAAAGAAGAATTCATGATTCATGACACCAATATAAGATATTGATGATGTGGGTCCGAGCATGTTTTGGAAGTACTCAACTGCAGCAATTTCAACTTCTTGCCCATGCACCAAGTTTCCGGTGGAATTTTGTATGGATATGATTTTATTGTGCATGGTTCCATCTGCTTTTTACAATATTGGAGAAGTATTTTGAGTTTCTGTCCCCAGTAGATAGCCAAGTGGCTCTTGATTTCTGCTGCAAAAAAAATTCCTCAATGTCCAGAGCTTTTCATAAAGATTGAATGCTGCAGTTTTCATGAGCAATAAGGTCTGGATCATGAGGATTTGCCTGGAGCATAGCCTGAGCATTGAGTAGCATTTCTAACAAAGGAGGTTAAATTCCCAACAACCCGATTGAGGAGAATTAAGGCTTTTGTGGTGCGTTCAAGTTTCTTAAAGAACACTTTAAACAGATTCCCAGTAGTTCTTTGGTTCCAAGCAGCGGAGACACAGTCCAAAAATCCATCCATTTGGAGTATAAAGTTAAAGAACTGAAAAGGCTTCTTATAGAGGTTAAGGTTTAAGTCTATCTGAAGAGTAATAGGGGAATGGTCAGAGAGCCCTCTAGGGCCAAACTGTACTTGAGCATGGGGCAAAGAGGTAAACCACTCGGCATTTCCCATAGCTCTATCAAGCTTCCTGTGAATGGGGCTAACAGTTTGACAGTTCCACCAAGTGTATAAAGGGTCAATACCACGAATATCATCCACTCCGAGATGTTCTATACATTCCTTAAAATCATCCATGCCAATGTCCCAAGAGTTATTGATTCTATCAGTTTCAGTCAAATCTTTTCTTTCATTGAAGTCACCCATAAGAGACCAACTACTAGTTTGGTGAAGGGATTTAAGCTCATTCCAAAGCAGCCTTCTTTCAATAATAGAATTAAAGCCATAGACAACAAAGATAAAAAAAGAATTACTAATATTATTGAGCTGCTGCAATTTACAATGGATTACTTGAGAGGAAACAAAAATAATATTTACATTCCAGATAATAATATTTCATCCAATCCAAATTCTACCATTATAATGGGAATTATAATCGTAAGCTCATTCCCGGTTTCGACAAACAGACCTGAATATTGTACTAGCACTGCTCTTTCACTCTCGTTTCAGTTTCAAGCAACCCAACAAAAGAGATATTATCAACTATAAACTGTCTAAACATAAGCCTGCTTAGACTTTTTATTCAACCCTCTAATATTATAGGAAACTATGAGGGAGATCTATTCTGTTAAGAAAAATTAAGCAACACTTTTATAAATATATGACAAATAAAAAGGTCAAATTTGCAATTTAGTCAAATGTGATTGAGCCTAACGTGTAATTAAAATCCATAAAATAGAAGAGTAATATGTTTCATTCCTTTCTTACCCTTAAAATATCCACATACGTCTATATATTATATTATTATCTACAATAATACCATATGAGTTATATTATACTCCCTCCGTCCCAAATTAACTGCTCAGTTTTGACTTTTTTAAGTCAAATTGACTATTTTTAGAATTAATAATTAAGCATATATAATTATATTTTTAAAATTATAAAAATTAGGATTAGTAATAAATTGTATATACTTTCTTTTGGTTATAATCTCTTCACCTATATTTTAGCAAAAATAGTAAAAAAATTAGTTTTAAAAATGGTCAATTTGACTTTAAAAAGTCAAAACCGAACAATTAATTTGGGACGGAGGGAGTATATTGCAATAAGTTTTTGTCAAATTACAATTGGGAAGCACAATAAATAGATTTGATAAATTACAAGAGTGACCTATTATATTACATATCTTATCTGTTTAAATCAATTGTCTATAATACTTATCCACATAAAAGTAATAAACGAATCGATATTATTTTTCATACTATTTTCAAATTTTGCACATATTTTTTATTTTTCAGAACAAAAAGACTGTACGGATAAATCTACGGACACTTCATGTGTTACACTTTACTGTCGTGTCGCCTAAGTGAATCTATCTCTTCCTCTTTCTTATTCATTTTCTCTCATTAACTATTTCTGATTTCTGCATATTCATGGTCTCTCTCGCTAGAACCTCCCTCAAAACAACCAGCTAGTATACAAAGAAACTTCTTTGAGAAATCGTTTTGTTTGATGAAACATGGCGGCTTGATGCTGCCTTGGGTCAAATGTAATAATTTCTTTGTTTTTTTTTTGTTTTTCATAGGAATTTATTCCCTTTTTTTTGTATTTTTTATGTTTTTCATATGAAGTTATTCCTTACTAGTACCTTGTAGCACAGGATGCATGTTCAATTAACATAAGGACATAATAATAATTTTTTTAATCAAATTTAGAGCATATAATCAATACATACTAAAAAAATTAATTTAAAAGGACAGAAGTGTAATATTATCAAACTTTTCGGGGAAAAATGGAAAAAATTAATCTTGAGACTGTCACAGGGCCTCGCCCTTTATATGAATGTGGTGTATAGGGCTGCAAACGAACAGAACTGTTTGTGAACCGGTTCAAGTTCGGCTTAGTTCGCATATAGTGTTCTGTTCGATTGTTCCATCGAACATGTTCGTGAACCATGTGATTCGGTTCGTCTTTGTTCGCGAACAGTTCGAGTCCGGTTCGGTTCAGTAAGTTTGAGTTCGGCTCGATAAGTTCGAGTTCGGTTCGAGTAGTTTGAGATCAGTTCAAGTAGTTCGATTTCTTAATTACATGTTTAAATTGTTTCTAAAATTCTAAATACAAATAATTGGTTATTTCATATTAAATTCTAAAGTTTGTCTTATTAATAATTGTTAAATTTGTAGTTATTTTTGTATTACCTAAACATCTTTTTTATTTTTTAATAATTTATTATAAGTAAACTTTTTTATTAAATACTTAATAAATAATAATGTGTACTTCACCTCTAAATTCTAATGTAAGTAAAATAATTTTAATATTTTCATAAAAATTTTGAACGATGATTGTTGGATTATTATAATTTGCATCCCTAATAATTTAATAAATTATAACTCATGTCATAAAGCACATAAATAAAGTCATTAACCATCATGCAATGACAATTTGACATTAATTAAAGAATGATACAATATAATTGCTTACATGTACATAAGTTATTAAAATTGTCAAATCGAGCTAGAGAATAGAACAATCAAGTTTTCATTGTACGTATCGAGACTTCAGTAATAGAGTAATAATCATTAAATTATTTACTAAATAATTATGTACATAAATTTGAAGATTGAAAATAAAAACTGGATATTAATTTTGATAATCATTTGTTTGTAGACTCTGCTTGAAGTGGTTGAATCTTGAAGAGTTGAAAGGCTTTTCGATATTAAAATTTGATTGTTGATATTTGTAATCAAGAATTTCTAAGTGCTTGTTAACTTTTAACTTTTAAGTTCTAACTTCTAAGTAATCATTTTTTGTTTTGGACTTTTTGGATGAATGATGATTACAATATTTGGTCTAATTTTGATTGAATACTTAAACTCTAAGAGAAGACATTTTTGGTATTAATTTAATTATTTTTTTGCTCCAGAGTTCTAAGTTTGTGTCCGTGAACAAGTTTGTGTTTGTGAGCAAATTTGTGTTCGTTAACAAGTTTAGTGTTCGAATTCGGTTCAAGTTCGACAGAGTTCAGTTCGATTCGTTTACAGCTCTAGGTGTATTAGTAGGTCTAACTATGTTTTGATACGTACCACCCATAATGAACCTCATGTAATTACATAAAGATTCTCACCTTTTTTTAAAAAAATTAAATAAAATATAGTAGACTATTATACTTAAGTAATTTTAACATAAAATATATTTTATATAGTAATAATTTTATATTTAAACTGTATCAACATAAAAAAATAGTATACTATTATTTTGATGCGTACCAGCCATATACCGGACCCTCATGTAATTAATTTAATGGCTCGGGCCTTTTTGCATCATTTTTTTTTTTTGCATCATTAAAGTCTCAGTATGGACTAAACTAATGTAATATACATAGCTTTCCATTTTGACAACTTTAATACTTCAGAAAGTCTCACAGAGGTATAAACTGGGCTAATATACACAACTTCCCATTTGACAAACAAGGGATGCCGGATGCCTATATAAGTATGCCCTGGGCTACAGAATCTCAGAAATTTGAATGATGTGATAAACTTTTTGTTCTACCAACTAGTTGGATATCGATGTACTGTATTTGTACCTGAGGTATGATTTAATGAAGGGGTCCAATTCGCCATCCATTACAGAAGTGATGTCTGTAGTTTCATGTCCTGTCCTGACATCTTTCACGAGCTTGTACGGATGAAAAACATAGTTTCGTATTTGCTGACCCCAGTCGGCCTTCACCACATCTCCTCTAATTTGCTTAATTTCTGATGCTCGTTGCTCCTCGGCTATTACCAGCAGTTTGGCTTTTAAACGGCTTAAAGCCCTGATTTTATTTGCTAGTTGGGATCTTTCTTCTGCAAAACCGAAATCAGTTCTATAAGTCAAGATAAATATCCTTTCATGTCAACCACAAGACTTGAAGATAAATATACTAGCGGTGACGGTGAGAAATTCTAAATAGGAAATGTACATGATGAAAAATCATAATATTCAATTAACTTCAACTTGCTAGATTTGCAAAGCTGCTTCTGAAAGACTTAACTTTTCAAAGAATAATTCACCTTATATGCAAACTTATAAGCATTTTCAATAGAAAGAGAAATGATAATACCATTGGTAAAACAATGAAAAAACATGATTAAATGGAAGATCTTTTCCAAATAATTATAAGAGGAGGATTCAGCACCTCTCATCCTTAAAAGCGAAATATGTCCCCAGTTATATCGCAAGTAGATAGAGCTTGCTTTTTAAATCCAGTAAAAAAATGGATCTCTTCAAAAAAATTTAGACGAGCATGATAACAATTACAACAAACTGTTACTAATTATCTTTTAACATTATGTGGGATCAACAATTGCACAAGGAAAATCTAGAAATAACTAGCAAGCATATTTAGATGCAAGTACACTTTGCTTGCGACGATATCTGCCTGCTAGAACAGTTGTTGTTACGACGTTTTTGTCTTCGCCGACTGGAAATAAACTTTTGTTCTTATCATTAAGGCAAAATTTCACGGAAGTGTCCCATAGTTTGGTAATCTATTAAGTTCAACCCATAAGTTTTGTACTTTATAAATTTCACCCTGTTTGTATATTTGTCTTTCGGCTAGGTCCTTGTAATTTTTTTTTATTTCTTAAAAAAAAGGTATTACAATGTCTTTTTACAGGTGTTGATATAATTGTGTTTGTAATGATATTCAATATTTGTAGTAAATATGTTTTGGGTTTTAAAATATATAAATTTCATTGTTCTTTTAAAGTAAAATAAATAATGTACACTGTGAATGACTTGTCGCCATATAGACGCCATGGCGAGCGCCTTGTCGTCTTAGCGGTCAGCTACCGCTGCGCCTCGCTCGCCAAGGAGCCGTAATAACTATGACCATGCTACTTGAAATGTTAAATATTATATATGGAAGGCTTAAATATAATTTACTACCTTAAATTATATGCCATATTTTACTTCGATGATTCACCTTTTAATTTTGTCAATTAGATGATTGAACTATTAATTTTTTTTCACTTTCATTCAATTAGTCCCACCACGTCAGAAATTGTTGACGTGACCCTTGAAATGGGGCCATCTTCAGCTGATGAGTCTTAAAAAAATAATTTTTTTACCATTTTGTTAAATTAAAATATTAAAGTAGGGGTAAGTTTGGCAAATTATTTTTTATTCTCAATTAAAACAAAACAAAAAAATAAGTCAAATCTCCAACTTTCTATCAGATCTGCGTTGATGAAGAATCGTCTTCCTCCTTAGCTTTCTTGACCGAGTCTGACTCTGAGTTGCCGTTCGAATCGGCAGTTAGTTTCGGTGGCTCGGGAGCATCCGGCTCCAAATCCTCATGCTTGCGCTTGTGATCCGAAGGGGCGGGGCTCGCCGCACCCATAACCTCCGCCTCACGCTCGGCCATAGAGATCCGACACGGTTAAAGATTTGAAAGAAATTGTGCTTTGTGGTACACTATCTCAGTATCGCCTGTGCAGCAAGTTTTTCGAGAGGGGCAGAACGTGGATGCAATAACCAGAATCCATGGAGTGACCTCGGCGGGTCTCCCGTGACCTCCTTGAGCTCGCTGGAAAAGAAAGAAAAGCCCAGCAAAAGCCAGAAACGGAAATATCAAATTCCCAATAAATCTAAACAACCCATTACCTAATTCACCCTCGGAGACTGAAATATCAACACCATTCATGGCCAAAATGTCGATAAGGTCCGGGTCATTTGGGACAACAACGCTGGCTCTACGGCCGTCCACAACGGTGAGCAGAAAAACACCTCCATCTTTAGTGAACCGAACCCTCTCAACTTTACCCTTTTTCACAGCGTTCAAGAATTCACTATATCTCCATTGACTGCCCCTGGGAGGTCAGAACTTTGGGGTTTTGGCGCTGTTAAAGAAAGGGTTTGGGAAAATGGTGACGAATTTGAAGGGGCTTCCGCTTGAATTAGAGTTGAAGGAGGGTTTGGGGGTGGAACGGATTCGTTAATGGCTAAGGCTTGTGGTGTAATTGAAGAGAAGAGCAAGGCAACTAAAGTGGCTTGTGATGGTAAATCTTTAAGGATATGAGAATAACTGGGTTAATTGAGAATTGATTGGGCTATCAGAAACTTTTTTCTGGACAGAGAAGGTAAAGATCTGGGTTCGTTCTAACGAAGAACGAAGGAATGAATTGATGATTGTTTAATTGTTTTTTTCCCTTATGTTATACTAAAATGATTTTTATTTTTATGGAATAGTTTTTGTTTATTTTGATTGAATATGATATGAATGTTAAATTATTCTTTTGCCCCTTCATTTTAATAAAATGATTTACAATAATTTAAATTTTATATTTCTTTTGACACATAAGCATGGTATGCCACATGTTCACCTCCATATCAGCAATTTTTGACGTGGTAGGGTCAATTGAATGAAAGTGGAAAAAATTAATAGTTCAATCATCTAATTGACAAAATTGAAAGGTAGATCATCGAAGTGGAATATGGTCTATAGTTTAGGGTAGTAAATTATATTTAAGCCTATATGGAACTGTAACTACATTATGCTATTTAAACTGTAAGCATAAAATATAAACTATCATAATGAAGTTATTTATATGCGAAAAGAAAGAACAAACAGAACAAGATTCCTGTTTGTCCTCAGTGAAAACAAGCAGATATATTAATTAATAGTCACTATTGTGTGAAGCCACTACTGTGCTATATAATTCTAGTTTCCAAGGAAGAAAAGGCCATTGGAGAAAAAGAAAAAAAATTTCTCCATGGTTCCACCATAAATTAAATAATAAAATTTGCATATATTAAAATCTTTTAGAAAGAACATGTGGACTAACTATGGGATAAAAAATCCTCACTGAAATCTGAAAAGAATTGTTAAAAATGTAAACTCAAAAGATACTCCCAGCGAATGTAATACCTGTGCAGCGAAGAGAGACACCAGTAGGAATGTGAGTAATTCGAACAGCAGTTTCAACTTTATTCACATTTTGACCTCCTTTACCACCCGCTCTAGTAAAGCTAATTTCCAAGTCTTCCTCAGGTATTTCAACATCTAGTGACTCTTCTGGAAGAAGAGGCATTACTTCGACACCAGAAAAGCTTGTCTGCATAAAGTTACAGTGTAAATCATCAGATAGCTCGAATGAAAGAAAGCAAGAGAAGCAATTATTTCAAATGAGATATCTAGTCTGCTAACTTTTATTTACTTATAATTTCCCTGATTTACATATGTTTCAACTGTTTCTTTTATTATTTCCCATATATTTTCTTTTACTTTTAAGGGAACATTTTCACTTCCTTCGGTATCTAGACTTTTTACCAAAAGCAAAGATGATGATTAATAATAATAAATAAATAAAATTTGACGAAATCCTCATTCCTAAACTTACAAACAATACAAAGGTGATTGAAATTGTGACGGCATATTTTGGACCTTTAATTTTTTTGGATACCTAGAGGGTTTAGATTTTGGTATTTTTTTATTTTTAATATTTATTAATTATATTTCAGTGATTTCCTAATTTACCCTTTTAAAAATTAAAAAATCAATTGTCCTGGTCATATTTGACCAAATAAAACTTCAGAGTGTACGTTTTAACGCATAAACCTTCAAGTGAGGGTGCAATTAGAAACATTTTGAAGGTCGCAGTACATAATTGCTCTAACATGTAAATTTGGGGGGCAGCGAACTGTACTTTAGTCCACTACAAATTAACAACTTATAAGGGTAAACATGTAAAAAATATAGATCCTTAAAGTTTGCAAAATGAGCTTCTTTTTGTGGAATGGAGTAATATGTAAAAATATATGCAACTGTAGCTATATGAATTTATAACTACAAGTACATTTTAGTATAAACACTTCTTTGGCATATTACATAAAGGCTGATACAGTATATATTTCTTTGGACACCTTTTGACAAGTGTTCAATAAGTATTGGCTTGTTCTTAGGATTGATATTTTAATGTCTAAGTTATCAACTTGTAAAATATGAGTGTTTGGCCCATGCCCAAGAGTGTCATCAGTGTGTTTTATGTGTGTTTTTGAGTGTTTGACACGTCTTCAGTGTGTTAGTTCTTACCTCTTAAAAAACATTGTCTTGCATCTGGTATGGACGCTAAAATAATTCTAAAATACCTATTTTTCAGAACCATAAAAACGCTAAATTTTTTCCATTTCACCCCATCTATGAATTGAAAATAAGTTCCTTTTAGCTTCCAGGGGAAAAAATATACAAGTACAATTTATAAGTGCACGCACGAACTCACACATACATGCAATATTTCCATGAGCACTTAGGTGCATCTTTAACAGAATATAAAGTAGATGACTGTCAAAAAACCATTCTTATGTGGTGTTGAGTCCAAGGATAACTTCACTCATTTATGTATCCTTGAGAAAAAAAACATTACCAAAGACGATTTTCCCTTGCAGATAGCGCCATTTGGGTAGGCAGGGTAGCAAATATGATACATGGTGGTTTGAAGGATGCATAAGAATTTATGATACTAGTATTAAATTTTAACTACTTTGGACCAGGAAGGCCTGCTGTTGGGGACCCACTAGATGAAGACACATAGAACCACAAAGTATGACAGAATGGTTTACCTGGCGAAGGCCTTTGGAATTGAAAGGAGATTGTCGCACAATTCGGTGTGTTCCCTTTTCCCCGGACATATAACCATAGGCATAGCGGCCTTCAAGTTCAATTGTTGCCGACTTAATCCCAGCTTCCTCTCCCATAGACTTTTCAACAACTCTTGTTTTGTATTGCTGCTTCTCTCCCCATCTTACATACATCCTAAGAAGCATGTCAGCCCAATCCTGTACTGAAAGAAAATCATCAAGTAATTTTACATAAAACAGGCATAAATTGAAAGAGTATTTTACAATTTACATTGATTCAAAATTCAAACACCTTTTATGGCTCCAGCACACCTAACGTAGAAGCAAATTATCTCTCATCAAAACTAGTAAACAACAATTTGTTGGATGGTGATCAAATATCAATTCGATTTACCTTATCCATATACTTAGACTCAGCTACAAAATATGTTTCTGTAGTCATCTCTGTCGTGGACCATGTTCTCTGTTAACTACACTGTCACAATTTTCTTTAATAATTTCACTCAAGTTGATTTTGATTTCCCTTTCCTTACAGTTGCCCACATAAGCAATTTTATTACTGTTTTCACTGCTACAGTTATAGGTTTTAGTTGCTTGCACCAAAGATGTCTTAGTCTATATCCTTTGTATGAAAGACCAATAATTGCACCTGAGAGAAAGAAAAATAAACAGAAACCAAAACAGTATCTTATCTTTGTATCTACGAAATATACCTGTGCATCAGTACCTCCAGCACCAGCTGTGATAGAGATGACAGCACCTTCTTTGTCATATGGGCCAGCAAGTAATTGTGTCAACTCGAACCGATCCAATGCCATGTTCAATTCTTTGATGATGTTGGCAGCCTCTTCAAGAAAAGCTGTATCAGTTGAGTCCATCTCCTCAGTAAGTTTAACTATTGTTTCTGCATCTTCAACCTGCAGAAAATGCAAAGCGTCAAATTGTTTAAATCCAGAATTTGAGTTTGAAAGATGATCAAATCCTTCAAACTTCATAATAACTACATCTTGATAGTAGAAAGATATTATTGGTCCTTCTACTACAATATGTAAATTCTATGCACGGTGCCTAATACTAAAGAAACTAAGCCTTACAAACAGGCTCCATTTACTTTTTTCTGGAAATATGTTCCCCGGAATAGAGCAAAATATTTTCAGATCATATGATTTTCAATAAAATTATCCTATTCTCTAGTGCTTGGTTGACAAACTGATAATGGGAACTTTTTGGTGTTTGTTTGATGAAGGTTTATATGAGTCGAGTCGAGCAGAGGCTGAATCGCTAAAATTTATCAAGCTGGACATCATCATCTATTCATCAATTAAGTTTTATAGAAGATTTTTAGTTGAATCAATAAGTTGATTGTTCTATAAATAATTTAATAAAATATGATATGAGCATCCAATACTTAGTTACAATATAGATATTTGTATAACTATAGGTTAACTAACAAAGAAATATTTCAATACACGCTAAATTTAGAGTATTACGTAAGAGTACCATGTTTGGGAACACATGTATCAATATGCAGAGTATCTAGTAAATCTGCTTCAAAGCAACAGAGTAATGGAGATATTGTGAAGCAATGTACATTAAATTTTTGGTGAAATTAATAAATGAGATGGTAATGTAGAATAGATCAGCATTTAATATTTTTTGTAAATAAAGGAATTAAAACGTATTTATTTAAATTTCTAAAGGTAGCATCTTTGACCTGGGATCGGAATTCATTGAGAAGCTTTAGTTTGTCTTTGACATCGGTCAAAGCCACAAGTGTTTGCTGAGCTTTAGTACGATCGTCCCATAAGGAGCTGTCTGCCGCTGCTCTCTCCAAATCTGCAAGATCTGCTTCTAATTGCTGCAGACCAGCAGATGCCCTAATCACTTCAACACGCTGAGAAGTACTTTCTACATCCTTCCGTAAGGTATAGAAACCTGCAGTAATAATATAGCAATGAAGACACTGCAACCACAAGGTTCATATCTTTGATATTTTTTGGGGAACCATAAACTATCTAACCACTACATCATTGTACAAAACCTTCCTAGTATTAGTAATATTAGACGAAACCCAACTAAATTGACCACAAGCATCATAACCAATGCTGAAATTAATATTAAAGGACTGCCACCTTCAGTTTCCTAGGATCATGAAAAGTTGCCTTAAATACAAACCTTACATATATCCCTAACAAAGGGTTTCTAATACAGAATCCAAGTCTGCTTCAAGAAGGATAGGATAAAAGTCTTCCATGATTTGCCTATATGGCAATCCCAGCTTGTCAGGGCTTGTGTGAGCTCTCAGACAGGTGATCCATACAGTCCTTAGCACAAGTATGTTCTTAAATAAATTGGCTGTAAAAGAATTCTTCCAATCTTTAAGGTTGCATTTCCATATTTAAACTGAATTGATTTTGTATTTTCCTAAAGGAAAATAAGCTAAAATTATCCAAATGAAATTCATGTAAAGCCGTAGTTGAGAAAAGTTATATTTGTTCGACTCCACTTCTTCTCTAAGATTAGACATTAATCATCCAGAGACTACCATAGATGACGGAGTATAGGTAAATCTCAATCTATTTTTGTTTAATACAAGGTGAATTGATGATCAGGGTCACAGCTTCCACCTTTATCATGATCAAGAAATTTGTTTGTATACTTTTGGGAAATGATCACTACAACAATTCCCTAATGCTTTAATCTTTCATTGCCTTATTATCTTCTATTCAAGTGTAGTATCATGTTTTCTATGACGTCAAAGGAAGCTGGAAAGATCCGATCAGGCTCTAATTCCACTTTATGAGGCCAATTCTACTGCAAAGTATTGTAGCTGGCAACGGGGAAGGGTCCCAGCAATCGAGGAGTTCCTAATTTATGGAAGTCTATATGCTCTAAATTTACGTTCACCCATTTGTATAAGCATTCATCTAGCTCACATTTTTATCTATTCCGTCTCTCTAGAAAGAAGTACCACGTTCCTCAGAATTACTAGACCTCTCATAAAAATTCTTTGCATATTCTACCAAGACCTCTTGACTATATCAATTAAATATCTAAGTAACCAAGAACAGTCAAAAGACTGGTCATAAAATCAAGAGAGCTGCCAGATACCCTCAAAATTTCCAATCTGCCCTCAACTGCAGCAGATACAAAATTAGTCCCAAGTGAATAATGCGATAAATTGATTGAGCAAAGTTGGACTAGGGCTACATCAGTATACACAATTAACCACAGCATAAATATCCAACAATAGCAAAGGATTCACAATTTTCAATATAATATTATTTATTAGTAATAGTGGTTCATAAAAGCCATTAAGATTGTTTCCTTGAAGGAGCATGTTAATGAAACATTGTTCAAAGGGGACCACTGTTTCATTCCAACTTCATTGGACAGTATAATGTACTAAATTTTATTGGAAGCACAAAATTGATCAGAGGTTAACTTTGGAACAATATTGTTCATATTCCTAAATATTCCATTTCAAAACAGGAACAATTAAAATCTAATATGAAAAACAAGTAGATTGTTCACCAATGTAATGTAAGGGCTATAGATTCTATAGCTCAAGTGAACTTTCTGAATAAGATTCTTAATTTAAGCAGATATTGAGCTACATCTTTTCCATAGAATTGAAATAATATCTCTATAAATATTAAGCAATTAACTGTCAGAGATGTTTGTTACATGCAGGGTCAACTAACTACTAAACCTACTCATTAAGGATTACAAACTCAAGTAAGTATAAGCATACCTTGCATTGCCCATTCGCTTGTCTCAGTGCTCTCTCCCACTTCTGATGTTGCAAACAAATCTGAAAATTTTCAATCAAAAAAAATACACAATTTACTCCCTTGCTTCACAAAAAGAGTCGCATTCGCAAAATTTAATACTCCCTCCTATTCAGATTAAATGACGTTTTAGGGAGTTTAATTTTATTCTATATAAGTGTCGTTTTTGAATCTCTATGCAATATTGCACTATTTTTTCCTAATTTACCCCTCTAATTAATATGCTTAGTAAATGCAATTGTGGAGCGAGAAATAATTAATTAGGGACAATTGTGGAGAATGAGAAGAGACAATTGTGGAGAGAGAAATAATTAATTAGGGACACAAAAGACATTTTGTGTTATTTCTTATTAAGTGTGCTTAACTCTAAAATGTCATTTAATCTGAATAGGAGGGAGTATATTTTTCTTCCATGTTTATCTTTAAATATAATGAGTAGTAGTTTAGTAGTGGTAACATGGTAGTGGTAACATGGTAGTGAAATTATGTTGTTATACTTCATTTTATACCATCAATGATAAAAAGGACTCTTTTGTCGGAACAATTTTTATTTTTTTACTCTTTTGTGCAAGGGAAGGAGTAATAAGTAAGCAAAAAAATGAGATAATGCTAACATTTCGGGCATAACTATTGTATAAAACATATTGCTTACAGAAAAGAAATCATATATAAAGAAAGAAGCATGTTAGAAAGTCACAAGAACATATCACAATGTCACAAATTCTCACATGAAGCACATATTTAATTAAACAACCATATAACCTTACTAATTGATGCTTTCTGGGTTTAACAGGTCCTCCATTGGAAACAATCAATTTACAGCTGAAAAAACTTTTGACTTTCTCCTGAAGTTGAAGAAATATCACTTGAATCGACAAAATTTTGTATAAAAAAACTAATGAGAGTGAGTATTGAAAAAAAATTATGCTCCCGCATAATATACACAGAAAAGCTAATACACAATTGTCAAAACTCAGAAACCCATTCTAAGTTTAAGCAAATTGAACATCGATAATTACTCGAATTATGAAAGAAATACTTCAAAATGTAGATAAAAGGGAAATCCTTAAAACCCATTTCGATTCTAAGCATAAGAAATCATTTATTACTGAAATTTATTCATATGCACTTACATAGTGAAGGAAAACGAGCAGGAATAGAGGGAGTTATACAGAAATTGAGGACTGAAGTTGAAGAAGATGAAGAAATATGATGCGGAGAGAGAATGGCTTTTTGTAGGTGTCCTGGATAGTTTGCCGTCAGTCTTCTTGTTGGAATTTTGGGCGACACCAAGATTCTTGTAGGCGATAAGAAGCTGTGCACAACTCCCTCCATGGCTAGAAATGGGTGTCTTTGGAGAGAGAAATGGATTATACAAAAAAGGTAATAGTTGCAAGTAGTTTGAATAAACTATAAAGAGTAAAGTTTACACAAATGACCGCATGAGGTTCAGGTTTTTGCATATGACGACCTGAGTTTCAAAATTCCACATATAAACACTTCAAGTTTTGAATTTAAGTGAAACTGTTATATTTTACGTCTAATTTAATAGAGGGCGTATGTCACTCGATAAAAGTGTGTGGGTTGATATTAAAATGGTATAATCACCTAAAAAATACTCCTACAATAACGTCTATAATATTTTTTTTGACTTGGATCGGATATCCAACTAAAAAAAATTATCAAATAGATAAATTATTGGTCCGTTGTTGACATATAACGTTATAAATTTATAAAAAATATTTTTAATATAAATTTAAAATATTAATTTTTTATAAATTAAAATATAATAAAATTTTGTTATAATATTACTGAAAATGGATAGTTTTAATATTAAAAATCTTTTTGCACAAAAAAATATTAAAAAATAATTAAAACCGATTCATTGAGTCAAATCAACTGATTTATCATTGAGTCAAATCAATTGGTTTACCAATTGAACCACTGGTTCGACCGAAGATCAACAGGTTCAATTCACATTTTGATCAAACTAATTCAATAGAGTCAAACTAGATAAACAATATGACCAATTCTTTATTCAAGTCGGTCCGGTCCGGTCCGGTCTGATTTTAAAAAATTACTTGAAAGTACCCAATATACCCTCAAACCTACCCTTTCTCAGCTTATCAACATCTTCTTCAGTTAAAACAGCTTCATTCTCCAATCTAATTACTATAATACCAAAAGAGATTGTAAAGTTACCATACTTATTAAATATCTACAATGATACCAAGTTACCATTATCACCTTGCATCGTAAAATCTTCATATAGCTAATACCTTCTATCATTTCTTACCGATCAACATACTCCATCAACCAGGGGTAGTGGGGTTCCCACCCCAATAAGATTTTTGAAAACCTTCTATATATGTGGATGCTAATTGGAAGTTTAGACAATAAAAAGGATTAGAGATGCTTTTTTGCTAATACTTAATATTAACACCAAGATTTTTTCTCACGTCTCAATTACCAAGACGTGTCCGATATCCTACACAGTTCAACAAGTCAACACCAAAAGCTTGACGGCTTGACCGTCGAGGGATAGTTCCGGCGTGAGAGTCAGTATCGGCGATCACAATGTTAACAATGGAGGAAAATATATCTAGTGTATTGAGAGAGAATAATAATTTGGTTAAGTGATTTGTTACCTTCCTTTTTTTTTGTGTGATCGTCGTCCCATATGCTCTCCAAACCCGGTTTACCGTGCCACCCACTACCGTCTGACACAACCCCCCAGTTCCAGTCATCTCAGCCGAAAGTGTGCAGCTCACCCACTGTCTGCTGCCACTGTTTGCCACCGCCCGTCATCTGAGTCTCATCCTCATTAATGCCATGCAGAAAGGTGGCAGATAACAGTCAACTGTTATCTTTTGTAATGATGTCTGGTCAAAGGTGGGTTAAATTGTAATTAACATAGTAAACCGTCCAAATGAGAAGCCCAATACATTTAAGGCATGAGGAATATATATAAGGGAGGAGCCTAACAGTCCGCCCAATAGTTAAAGTATCATGCTCCAACATTGCCCCTAGTCTTTTATTAAACAGGAGGTTTAATGAGAGACTGTTAAGAAAACAGGTCCATGATATGAGGAATTTGGTAGGATCAAAAGAGGCCCAAACTGAAACCTACTAAGGCCCAAACGGTGAATAACTTTAAGATAATACAGCAAACTAAAAACACCGAAAGTCCAAATGAAAGGTCCAACCCGGTTATATCTGGACCTTGAATCGGGTGTTGCCTATTTGAATTCTTAATCATCATTGTTAATTAATGTGCCGCCTTCGTATATCGTGTAACCGTCAGTATAAAAAATAATTTCCCCTAATTTTGACAGTTTTACCTGCCAATTTGAAATTCAGACTTTTGAGCTCTCTTCTTCTCTCTCGAATCTTTCTTTCCGCTTCTCTACAAATCGCAACAATGGTGGTCGTTAATTACGAACCAGACTTCCCCAATTCGGGCGACCCCCCTTACTGTTGTTCCACCTACTCCAGGTTCAAACGAGGGACCTTCGAGTTCTAACCCTCCAGTTGTGAAACCAAGCACAAAACCATCCCCGAAAATCGTGTCTACTCCTTCATGAATTCTTCAGGAATAAGGAACTTTTACACACGCCAATACTCCTTCTAAAATAACAGAGATTGGTTTTGAAGAGAATTCGTACTCGTTCTCAAATCCCTGATACCCATCAGGTGAGAGTTCCACGGTCCGAAGAGCGAATGTACCAATGACCGGAAGGTTGGACGGACTCCGTTCCCGTGACTCTTCTGGAGAAGGGGGTTTCAATTCCCCTTGCACCTTTTTTTGATTACCTTCTAGGGTTTGTTGGCATTGGATTCGCCCAATTGGTGCTGAACTCCTACATTCATATTCTCGTCTTCATTGCTTTCTGCATGAAGTAGGAGTAGAACCATCTCTTTACTTCTCTTCATGTTTACAAAATTGGCCAATCCCGGGAAAAAGGGTTTAAGCTTTGATGTAAATTACCATCGAGACAGGTGAAACCGAGGTGGTTCTTCCCGCAACAGAGGATGTCACAAAGGGTGGTTCTTCGTCAAAGGACTAGAAATTGCTTCATTGCCAGGTTGGGTCACCGAAGATGTAGTTTCTGCCGACTTCGGTGACATATCAGAAGAGTTTGTAAATGAATGAATTATTTGAAAACTTCCCATCTAAGGAATGGAGTTAGTTGCTTCTGACTAAGCAAACTTGGTTACATGAGCATAAATGTAAGTTTTAATATATTTGTTTGCAAAATTGTTTGAAAGTTTTATTGGTATAGATTTTGACATGTGACTTTCTGTTTTTCGTAGTGTCTTTGATTAAACCGTCTATTATAGACGTAAGAGATTTGGAAGATTTCCTGGCTAAAAAATCTGTCGAAGCCACTGCCCCCCACAACAAGAATTCCCAACCGAAGACGATTCGGCAGGAAAATCTGCAGAAGTCGATGCTAATCCTCCACAACAAGAAGCCCCCTCCAAACTCAACCCCCCACTGAAACACATACTGCCGAACCCCCAGTTCAGAAACCAGAAGATGATGAACCCATTCTTCCGGAAGAAGTCCTCCAACCTCGCCGAAAGAAAAGACTACCCGAAAGCCCAAACCAATTTCTATCC